>JAYKQN010000035.1:67500-107500 GCA_036785175.1 Eupleurogrammus muticus
CTCGTTATTTGCATTTGCATTGTTCAAGTTTAACAGCTGCGGATGAATTTATGACAAGTAATTAAACCATTAAATCAGAGCTTCTCAGACTTTTTCCCAACTTTAATACGATTTTGCCCCCTTCTGACGCGTTTTCTTACAGAAAGTTTATGAAACCTGTTTCTAAATGTGTGTTTCAATAAATTATAATGATAATAAATTATCTGCAAAGGGTTTTCATGCACACAAATCAGACAACAGAATAATTAGACAGACGCCATACACGTGATTTATTAAATCACGCAGGATGCATTTAAACATTAGTGAAATGCAACAGAAAAAAAACTATTTTTTCCAGTAGAAATAATAGAATGGCGGCTCAGGTCCTGCAGCAAACCTGCAGCGTCAGAAATGAGTCACGGAGACCAGAGATGGTCTTATCGCGCTCCAGGCCAGTAAACGAGTTTCTGTGGTGGATGAACGCGTCCTGAGCCGTGAAAACGTTTGATTTTCACGCAGCTGCTGCATCCACTGATCTAAAAGTGATATGGGAGAAAATGTTATTTGCAGGTTGAATTTTGAGGGAACAAACAATACATAGAAAAAGAAGAAGATCTCAAATATAAGCAAACACAATGTAAAATACATTAAAACATAAGAAGAGCAGAACTTACTTCACATTTTCTTTACATTTATACAGAGGGAAGAAAATATTCTGTGAACATCTGAAACACTCAACAATACGTGCTTTTATTTTGAAATCAGCTGCGGTGCATTAATTACCACTAACATCTTCCTTATTAGTTATTCCTGAAAGAATAAATATTTTTACAACTTAAATGAGCCCTGTTTGAAAATGTGAGATGATATTATAGAAGTTTACGTTTTGTAAAACTTCACAACACGGCCTGAAATCTGCTGCAGAAATATTCCACTTTTTAGTAGAAGCCACAAGGTCACAGCTGTTTTATATTCTAGGTGGATTCAATGCGCTATTTGACATTTTCCTTAAAAAATCACACAAAAATTGGGATTTTTGTGAAGAGATAATAAACCAACATGAACACAAATTGTACATTTACAACTGTATTTTATAATTTTTTTTAATTTCTTATTTATCACTAACCCAATAACAGTACTAATAGTTAACCTGTCATATATATAAATTCCTGTAAAATATCTGCAGTGTAAAAACTACATTTGTATTATCATGAATTGCTCTAATTCTGAGCGTTTGCAAACTGATGGAAAATGTTTTAGTTTCTGTCCAATAGTTTAATTATAATGATATTCTTAAATGAATGACTACATGTACTTTTGTTTGTTTGTTTTTTGACCCACGCCTGAGAGATTAAATAATAATGAAAAAACTGGCCTATAATTAAACCTAATTACTGTAAATCGGGAATAATTCTGATATATTTAAAGCAGTTACAGCTCTTTAAATCTGTTTAATATTTTTCATAGCTGATATAAAATACCCTAAGCCATTTAAATGTTGAAATGTGGACGCAGGAATCCTGTGCCAGGACGACGTAAAGGAACATTTCTGCGTTTATTTCTGTTTCCTGGCCTGGATGTGAGCTGAGGTGTGAAACCTGAATGATTCCGGTTCATCACGTCGTGACGTGTTCTTTGTAAATAAATGTATTTTCCTAAACATCAGACTCTCATGTGGATTATTTTCTTTTTTTCTGCGTTTCCGGGTCACCAGCAGAACATTCCGTACGTTCACGTTGTTGTTTCCGCATGAATTTCCTTGTTTGTGCTTTCTAGCCGATAAAACTAGAAACTTCCCTCACATTGTTTCCACAAAAGCTTCTTGATGTCAAGCAGCCATGGACTGGAGCAGAGGCTCAAACATGAGGCTTGAGGGCCAGAATTAGGTCCAAACAGGTCCTGGACTCTGGACATAGAATTTAAGTATAAAATGTACCACAGGGAATATATTATATAAATATAATGATTTTTACTTATGGGGAAATGATAGAATGAGATGGTTTTAACTCTCTTAAAGAGGTTTAATTTTTTTTAATATTCTGGTAGGATTATCCATCCATCCATCCATTGTCTATCCCGCTTATTCCCTTTCGGGGTCGCAGGGGTCTGCTGGAGCCTATCCCAGCGCGTTAAGGCGAGAGGCAGGGATACACCCCAGATGGTCGCCAGCCAATCGTGGGGCACACACACCATTCACACACCATTCACTCTCACACTCACACCTATGGGCAATTTAGAGTTCACCAATTAACCTGAGCATGTTTTTGTATTGTGGGAGGAAACCGGAGTACCCGGTGAAAACCCACGCAGACACGGGGAGAACATGCAAACTCCACACAGAAAGGCCCCAGACCCAGGCCCAAGGCGGGTCTTGAACCTGCGACCTTCTTGCTGTGAGGCAACAGTGCTACCCACCGCACCACCGTGTCGCCCCTGGTAGGATTAAATATATAAAAATATTATATATATAAAATGTAAGTTTCTGACATTTTATGTAAAAAAAAAAAAAAAATTCACAAAAATCATTATTTTTATAAAGGAAATGATACAAATGATACAAGAAACCAACATGAACATATATATATATATATAGAGATATATATATGTATATATCTATATATATACATATATATACATAAATATATATACATACACATATATGTATATGTATATATATGTATATACATATACATATATGTATATGTATATACATATATATGTATATACATATTAATAGTCCATTTGTATATATATGTACATATATATATATATATATATATACATATATATATATGTACATATATATATATATATATATATATATAATAATTTTTACTTATGGGAAATGAAAGAATTGTCATAAAAACTTGATACCAGATGGTTTTAACTTTCTTAAAAAAGTTTTAATTTTTTTATAATATTCTCGTAAGATTAAATATAAAAAATCTATCTTTTTTTAAGTTTCTGACATTTATGTCAAAAAAATCACATAAAATCATGATTTTTATAAAAATAAAATGATACAAATGGACAATGAAACCAACAGAGACACATTGACATTTTATGTCAAAAATTGTACAAACAATTTTTGTAAAGTATATACTGTATATAAATATATAAATATATAGTGACGAAAAAAACAACTTGAAGATAAAATTCTGAGAGACCTGATGAATGTTTCTGGGTTCAAAACCCTGAACGACAGTAATGTGAAGCCTTGTTATATTCACAAGGAATATAGTATAATATAAATATAATAATTTTTACTTATGGGAAATGATAGAAGTGTAAGTTTCTGAAAAATCACACAAATCGTGATTTTTATAAAAGAAATGATACAAATAGACAATAATACCAACATGACATTTACTAGAATTTTCTGTATATATAAAGTACATTCTGAGAGACCTGATGAATGCTTCTTAAAACTATTTTAATCAAATCTACAGCACAAACTGCACTTTCATGAGCAAACTGTGCAGTTTCCCTTTATTATCCAGGTTTATGCATCAAATACATCTTTATTTTCACATGTAAAATAGTCTTGAAAGACGCTTTGTTATATTTCCTATAATTCACATCGTGATGATTCTGCTGGGAAACAGCGTTTAAACACAATCAGCTTCAGATTAAACCTCCACGAAGCAGCAGACACCCAGGAGTCTTCCTGGAGGATCTGATGGAACCAGAACCCGGGCTGGTCCAGGACTTGGCAGCCAGACGTTGAGCAGATGTTCCCACGCAGCTCAGATTAAACCCAACACGGAGCTGATTGCTGCCACGGAGCGTCCGACCCTGTCGATATCCTGCACCTCGGTGAATAGACGCTCATTTTCCAGATTGTTCTCTGGGGGGAACTCCTTCCTTTGTCCCTCTTTTATTGCGCGTCCTTTCTAATTGGGCCCAGCTGTGTCGTGAGTGGATCCAGGATTGAGTTCAGGCGTCATGTGAGAACAGATTAAAATGTCGAATCTGATGGTGAGTTTTATTTATCTGTTTATCTATGGACTCAAATCTGCTCTGGAAGAAGACTTCAAGACAAAAAAAGCGTCCAAAAAGAGCTGATACACTTCCTCTGTTCATCATATGAGCTCATTCAAACATTCAACAATACATGCTTTTATTTTGAAATCAGTTGCATAAATTATTACCAATGCAGAAACATACAGCAGGTTTACCACTAACATGATCTGAATGCTTCCTTATTAATTATTCTTGAAAGTATAAATATTTTTACAAATTTAAATGAGCACTAGTCAAAATTGTGAGGTTTCACGAATCATATCTAAGGAAGTAAATCAACCTCTAAAAAAGATAATCCTAAAGAGACAGTATTGGCAGGTGAAGCCGTTTTCAATATTCAATCCATACTTGTGACTTACAGCACATTTTGTTTTGTAATTCATTGATTATAATGTGATTACTATAGTATAGTGCACAAACAGTGACCCCCAAACCATGAATGTGTATATTCACACTAACTGTGATCAGATAGGCCCAAATGGAACCGGTTTAATCAGAGTAACCTTAAAACTTGTCTCATAAATCCATGATTAATACATTTATGTATTTGTTTGTTGGTGTTATTAACATCTACGCTTCTTTGTTCTGTGTAAATACCAGAAAACTAGTTGATTTTTTTAATGCTTGTCTACACTTTGCTCCAGTTTTGACCTCTGATGCTCACACAACAAAATCTAATTGCAGACAGTGCCCTCTAGTGAGCAGCTGGGGTACTGCACCCAGGGAAACTAAAGCTGCAGTCTGACTTTTCCACAAAGTAAATTCAGGATTTTTTTTGTGTTGCTGTCTCTATAAAAAAGAAAAAAAAGTATTTGAAAGAGGCATTGTATAGTTGTAATTTATATTCAGAACCATCACATAAATAATCTGTTAATGTAATTATATCAGGTACAATCTTCTATCAATTCTGCAATAAAAACATGCTTTAATAAATAATACATGATAAAGATTCTTTATATCTTCATATATATTCAGAACATACGGCCCATATCAAAGAGAAGTTATGATACAAATATTCATCACACAAGCTGCTGATATTCTATGAATTTAATTTGACATAGAAATGAAAGTAAAGATTAGATGTTGAGATGAAAGTGAGTAGTGGCTTCATTGTATTCTTATATGTGGGAAAATACCTAAATTATATAGTTTAACTCAAAAACATGTCAACTAGTTTTATTTTCTAGGTCGATTTATATATTTGAAATATATTATTGTTTTTTTAGTTATCAAAAAATAATTGGTACAAATGGACTTTTAAATTACAGGAATTTATCCTTAAACACAAAATGTGCATTTTCAGAGATCTGATGAACGAAATTGTATTTTAAAAAGTTTTTGACTTTATCGTCTATTGCTAAACATGATTTGTCACCGACGCCTCCACTTGTGATAAGAAAGAGAGCGACTGCCTGGTGGTGTCACGTGGACAGATGTGTCGGATTGCACCTGTTCTCACTGTCCTCACCTGTTCTCACCTGTCCTCACTGTTCTCACCTGTTCTCACCTGTCCTCACTGTTCTCACCTGTCCTCACCTGTCCTCACCTGTTCTCACTGTCCTCACCTGTCCTCACCTGTTCTCACTGTCCTCACCTGTCCTCACCTGTCCTCACCTGTTCTCACTGTTCTCACCTGTCCTCACCTGTTCTCACTGTCCTCACCTGTGTTCTCACTGTCCTCACCTGTCCTCACTGTTCTCACCTGTCCTCACCTGTTCTCACTGTTCTCACCTGTCCTCACCTGTTCTCACTGTCCTCACCTGTCCTCACCTGTTCTCACTGTCCTCACCTGTCCTCACTGTTCTCACCTGTCCTCACCTGTTCTCACTGTCCTCACCTGTCCTCACTGTTCTCACCTGTCCTCACCTGTTCTCACCTGTTCTCACCTGTTCTCATTGTCCTTACCTGTCCTCACCTGTTCTCACCTGTCCTCACTGTTCTCACCTGTTCTCACCTGTTCTCACCTGTTCTCACCTGTCCTCACCTGTTCTCACCTCTTTTCACTGTCCTCACCTGTCCTCACCTGTTCTCACTGTTCTCACCTGTCCTCACTGTCCTCACCTGTCCTCACTGTTCTTACTGTTCTCACCTGTTCTCACCTGTTCTCACTGTTATCACTGTCCTCACCTGTTCTCACCTGTCCTCACCTGTTCTCACCTGTCCTCACCTGTTCTCACTTGCTATCAGTTCTCCTGCTCCTGGCTCCCCGTGGATGTGGTTATGGGCAGCGGAGCGTCCGTTGGTGATGCGTCCGCCGCGGAGCGCCTGGAGCCCGGCGTGCAGCGCGAGGCTGAGCCGCCACGAGCCTCCAGCCCGGCAGGAAGCAGCGACGACACGCTGCAGGTGACTATTAGAAGTTAAATTATTAGAAGTTATTGCTGCTACTGCAGCAGGAAAATGATGGAAAGTTGATGTACTTCACTTTATTTAAGAGGGAAATAGACATTTTCTTTTTATGGCTGCCTCATTGACATTAAATATTAGATTATTCTGTATATTACAAGGGGAAAATGTCAAAACTCTGGTGTAGTGTAATCCTAAAAACTTTGGACCACATCATTTTTACTCTATTTAATATTCTCAATGGTTATACCATTTTACATTTCTTGTCAAAAAGATTGCAATTGTGATTGTGATTTTCTTTGAAATGCATAAACTACATACATTTTGATAGACATGATGCTTCTTTATACTGAATTTCCTTTTTTAAATTTTACATTTAATACAGTATTGATTTTACACATTTATTTTAATCTGGTAAAGGGACAATGTCAAATCTTTCATAGCCTAAAAACTTTGGTACCAGATAGTTTAACTCTCTTATCAAGGTTTTAAAAATTAAAACACATACTATCAGCTAGTCTTAAATCCTAGGTGGATTAAATATATTAAATTTATCACTTTTTCCCCTATATACAACATTTGACATTTCATGCAGAAAATCACAAAAAATTGTGATTTTTGACTTTTCGTGACTTTTAAATGACAAGAAAACAACATGAACAAAAAATGTACATCTTCAGAGACCTTCTTAAAACTGAATTTAATGTTTTTGACTTTCTCATCTTGCCAAACATGATTTGTCACCGACCCAGTAGAACCAGACTGTTGTCGGTGTTGTCTGTTGACCTGAATAAAACTTTAATTACTATCATTGATTACACCTGTGTTTCAGTATGGCTGCCAAAAGGTCTATGGGGCAGTGGCTATTCATGTTTGGCATGATGAGAATGTCCAAAATTTATAAAAAATACAGTTTTATGAATCATTCATCAGGTATTTCAAAATTTTAAATTTAAAAGTCCAATTGTATCATTTGCTTTTACAAAAATCAAGTTTTTGGGGTTTTTTTTTTTGGGCAGAAAATGTCAAATGGTGTAACTGAAAAAGAATATTAAATATTTAATCCATCCAGAATAGAAAACTAGTTGATAGCACATGTTTTTATAATGTTTTAAACCCATTTTAAGGGAGTTAAACTATCTGAAAACAATGCTGCTTTAACACTGAAATCTGATATAGCTTCTTATTATTAATCTAATTATTTTATTAGATTAGATTAGATTAGATAGCTCCTTTACTGTCCCACAGTGGGGAAATTCACTTATATACAGTTTATCAGTTAGAAGACCAAATGTGTAGTTTTACTGCAACTAGATCAAGCCCAAAATACATCTAAGTAACTAAATTGGATTTTTGATTACTACCTCCTCCACTAGTATGGACATTAACGGTCTGGTCTGCATATCAGTGACTTTCCCCTGTTAAAACAGCCCAGTGTGTGGTGTGTTTTCAGGCAGACGAGGAGGCGGCGCAGGCCGACAGCCGCGCTGTGGACATCCAGTCCGTCAAGGGCGAAGAAACCAGCAGGAACAAAAGAGAAGAAACGACACAAAACACCACGAATACTGCAGCGAATGTGAGGAGCTTTGTAATATATTCACCCTACATCAATAATGCATGTGATGTTATCTCTTACAGCTATTATACCATAGTGTGAAAGTATCTCTTACATCTTTGTAATTTGAACAGGAATATTAACACAATTATACACCAATATATAAAGGATTATACAGATTTAGAAAGAGATAAGGTAAAGACAATGTATTTAAAAGTGTATAATATATATATATATATATATATATATATATATATATATATATATATATATAAGATATGACTTTATTGATCCCACAACAGGGAAATTTGCTTATACTGCAGTGTACAGAGAAGTAAATAAAAGCTAAAGAAAATAAAAGCTATAAAAAATAAAAATACACAATACTATGTACAAAATTTGTAGAATTTGTTGATCCGCATACACAGTATGCATTATGGACATAGAATGGAGAAAAAATACTAATAAATAGCAAGAAAAAAAGGATGCATAAGCAAAGCATATATACATACATACATGCACGTGCACACATATTTACATATTTGCATATATATATACACACATACACACATGTACACATACATAGCTAATGCATACTTAAGGTGCAGGATGTGTGTAGAGAATATATATAGATATATATATAGAGATATATCTATATCTATATATATATGGTCTAACAAATTAAGGTATACCTGCTATTAACGTGATCATTTTTTACATTATTGGCCAAAAGTTATGTTATTATTTCATATATATAATTATATATTTTGTCCGATATATACATACACATATATATATATTACATTTTTCCTTTGTTTTGTGACATTGTGAGTCAGTGACAAAATTGTCAGTTTGATAATTGACAAGATATAAAGTCAAAAACTTCTTTAAATACAGTTTCAAGAAGCATTCTTCAGTTCTAGTTAATTCACTTCAATTAGTTGATATCATGTGCCAAACATGATTTTTCACTGACCCATACATGAAAATGATTAAAATCTGACGTCTAAATTCAATAATTCATTGGGAAATGTCACTTTAACTATAAATACAAACAGCAGAGTACTCAGGACACCGTTGAAGAAGGTGAAGAATTGTCTCTGGATTTCGAGACTTTCCTCCACGACAACGGGACACTCTACAGCTGCTTCAACCACCACCACGGAAACAGGGTTTATGTCGACGAATTGCAGGTAGGAACATGAGGGGAAATGAAATGTACCCTATAAGAGAAATAGATGCAATATAGACCTCTGGAAACAATCTCGTTTGCAAGTGTTCTATTCTGACTTTATTATTTAAAGTCCATTAGAAGAGCCAAAATGGGTCAAATCCAATAGCTATATTTCAATGTTGGTCTATTAATTGTCGCATTGCATTGCAGCAGATTTGAAACAGCAAATTTGATCATTTCATTATTTCCCCAATGTTTTCTGCATATTATAACTAATTTTTTTACATTCTATCTTTAAAAGAGGCTTCAGCCTTTTCCCAAGGAGTGGAACAGTCAGGGACGCTTCATCACCCCCAACAATGAGGTGAAATGAACAAAAATGTTCAGTTTTCTATGGGATCGGATGAGGAAATAAAGTACATACAGACAGAATATGTTAGTCTTGTGTTCCTTCAGAACTCGGGTCAGCTGCAGACCGTGAGCAGCAGCCCTCCGGCAGTCAGGGAGGACGATCGCATCGGAAGCCTCTACATCGAGGGCAAAGGGACCGTCCACACCTACATGTTCGAGGTGAGGCGGCGTCACCCACAGCGTGATGGAATGTCACTTTCTTGAGTTGTTCTATGTCCACGTCTGCAGCCTCTTCCCTCACGTCGTGGTGTTTTCCAGGAGAGGGTGAACATCTGCAGGTTCTGGGACCCCCAGTCGGGCGTCTGGCTGATTCTGCCTCTGCAGTGGGAGATGAACGTTGAGTTTGTCCAAACCAGAGTCCAACGAGTCCTGGTGAGTAAACCAGAGTCTAACGGGTCCTGGTGAGCAAACTCGAGTCTAACAGGTCCTGGTGAGCCAACTCGAATCTAATGGGTCCTGGTGAGCAAACTCGAGTCTAACAGGTCCTGGTGAGCAAACTCGAGTATAACAGGTCCTGGTGAGCCAACTTGAATCTAATGGGTCCTGGTGAGCAAACTCGAGTCTAACAGGTCCTGGTGAGTAAACCAGAGTCTAACGGGTGCTGGTGAGCAAACTCAAGTCTAACAGGTCCTGGTGAGCAAACTTGAGTCTAACAGGTCCTGGTGAGCAAACTTGAGTCTAACAGGTCCTGGTGAGCAAACTCGAGTCCAATGGGTTCCCGTGAGCAAATCAGAGTCCAACGGGTCCTGGTGAGCAAACTAGAGTCCAACGGGTCCTGGTGACTGCCTTGTTTGGTCTTTCCATCTAAATTCAGGCTGTCAATTGTTATGGTTTCCCTTCAAACGGCTGGTTGTAAAGATTTTATAGAAGAATCATATTAGATAATTGCCGTCCCTATTTATAATAGTGTTTGATTAAATCATAATTTATTAATTACAATTTTAATAGAATTTAAACAATATGCCAGTGTATAAAAATCATGTTATATTGTTGTTATGATGTTAACAATTTTATTTATTTAGTTAATGTATTTTTCAGAGATTATAATCTGCATTTCTATGCTGAACATCAAACATATTGCTGTGAAGGAACAACAAAGTAATGACAGATGTGCTTCCACAGAGGAAAATAAGGAAACTTTCCTGT
Source organism: Eupleurogrammus muticus (assembly GCA_036785175.1). NCBI lineage: Eukaryota > Metazoa > Chordata > Actinopteri > Scombriformes > Trichiuridae > Eupleurogrammus > Eupleurogrammus muticus. Next base: position 78,132 of record JAYKQN010000035.1, read on the forward strand.
TTTAAACTACCTTCAGCATACCTTCAACATGCACTGTATGAAAAGATGATAATTTCACACCTAGGGAACTAGGTCTAGTGCTGATAGAGTCTATGCTGCTTTGTTAAAGAGAACTTTTGACAAATAAATGTAACCCATGTTGGAACTATTAATGTCTCCTCTCTTACAGCCAGAATCTCATTTACTTTTAACCTCAGACTGGAACAAAATTTAGTTTTAAGCTGAAGATAAGATTGATTTTCCCAACAATCTGAAAATTTACCACAACAAAACCATGAACAGAACCATGGATTTTGTGAACCGTTTCATCCCTACTGACTATGGATAACTAATTTATCCTATATTTGGAACAACCGTGGAGGCTGTAATACTTCTAGTCTATCAGCTACCGTTTGGTAAATACAAACAAGGAAGCAAACAAAATGACTAAAGGCTGTGCTTGGTTTGGTGCTGCAGTCCGCCCTGCCAGGCCTGGTGGACCAGAAGGAGATCACTGCAGCTCTCAGGCAGTGTAACTACGACCCCGAGGAGGTCATCTCTGCCTACCTCACCATGTTCGGAGAAATCCTCCAGCAGGCCCGCCCCAGCTCCGATCACAACTACACCGACCTCAACTCCTTCAGGTCTGCAAGAAACACCCTAGAACTACTTTTATCATGATTGTTTGCATTTTCAAAATCACTTTGAATTTGGGTTTATTTACATTGAAAGATGGACTTTTGCTTTGAGATGTTCGACTGGTTTTTAGGCACTACTGTGTTATTTGTCTCGTAAATTCACTATAACACCAAAAGTATTCACTCACCTGCCTTGACTCGTATATAAATTTAAGTGACATCCTATTACTAGTTTATAGGGTTTGGTATGATGTATGTCTTGGTTTGCTCCTTTCACTGGAACTAATGGCCAACCCGGCTCCTGAGAAACACCCCCATACCAGAGACCCCCCCTACCCCAAACCTTACATTTGGCACAACAGAGTACAACAAGTATCATTGTCCTGGTAACCACCCACCTCCCAAACACCAATTTCTTATAACACAGCTGACAGTTGACTGTAGAATATCTAGGAAGTGATGGGAACACATGATTCTAATTGATTGGATGGGGCAGCGAATAATTTTTGGAGATATAGTGCATCAGATCTTTCAGACAAAATATAAAAGAATGGCCCAGATAATAATAATAATAACTCATACTACAGTATCCGTCTTTATTAAAGTGACCAAATTTTGACCCAGCAGAGCCCTCCTGGAGAGGGACCGGGTCATTGAGGACCTGAGGCAGAAGCTCCAGACCAAAGAGAAGGAGGCAGAGAATCTTTTCCAGCAGAACAACTACCTGGCGAGGGAGGTCCGCTACCTAAACAACATCGTGGACCACCTGAACCAGAAGCTGGCCGAGCTGGAGGCCGACCAGCAGGAGGCTCGTGAGAAGATCCGATCCCTCCTGAGCCGCCGCACCCCAGCCGTGCCGCCCGCCGCCGCCAAATCCCTCCCCAGGCCCACTGTGGACCCTGGCCACCTCCGTCAGGTGAGCCGGCTGACCCGCGAGCTCAACGTCTCCAACAAGCAGCTCCGGTCCACGGTTCGCCAGGCGCTGACCGACATGAAGAACCAGCTGGAGCAGCTGAAGGGCGGCGTGGCTGAGGTGGCCCGGGTGGAGCAGGCGGCGGCCCTGGAGGTGGAGGAGCTGCGATCCCTCTACAGGAAGGAGGCGGTGGAGAGGAAGAGCCTGTACAACAAGCTGCTGGAGCTGCAGGGAAACATCCGGGTGTTCTGCCGCTGCAGGAGGAGCTCGGCATCCGACTCCTGCCTGGAGAAAACCGCCGAGCAGGAGGTGGTGGTTGTCCAGAAGGGAAGCAAGAAGAAGTTCCAGTTCGACAAGGTCTACCCTCCCAGTAGCACACAGGTAGGAAATGCCATGTGGTGTTAGGTGTTACCCTAAAAACTAGGTGTCAGACAGTCTAACTCTCATAAAAAGGTTTTGAAAGATTAAAAACACATGCTATCATCTAGTTTATTAGTAAAAATTGCACAAAATCATGATTTTTGTAAAAGAAAAAAAATGATAAATGAATAGAAAAAGCCTTTTAAATGACAAGAAACCAACATGAACACAAAATGTACATTTTGAGAGACCTGATTAATGCTTCTTAAAACTCCTTTGACCTTTTCAGCCCTTCTGTGGCCATTATTGTGTCTCATTAGAATAAAAGCATTGTTCAAACAAATTGAACTCAAACTCTAGTTTTCAAAGACTCATTGTATAATAAACTCTCAACAAAGAGTTTCTAATGTTTTAGATGGCACAACGTTCCACAGTGTTTGTTAAAAGGATGTTCATGCTTTAGGTAAACTGTACTATCTTTATAGAATATGCCTGGAATATAGGAAATCTTTACAGAAATGTTACTGCAGCTGTTATTTTATCATAGTAGAGGGACCTGATATAATGAGTTAGACAGCATAGGGTTTACAGTTCAATCTAATCCTGCAAACTGTTAAATATAAGAGTAATATCTAATTAATTATGGCCAGCAGTCCTAACGAGCTGTGCGCCTTCACAGAGCAGCAGAGCATTTAAACTGATTGTTTTTTAATGTATTAATTTAATGGCACTTAAGAAGCGCCAGGTTTCATTTAAGCATTAAAAAATAGAACAGATCAGCCCCTGTTCATAATTCCTCTCTGTAGGAGGAGGTGTTTGCAGGAACTCTGCCGGTGATCACGTCCTGTGTGGACGGATATAATGTCTGTATTCTGGCCTACGGACAAACCGGCTCCGGGAAGACGTACACCATGATGGGCACTAAGGAGAACCCTGGAGTCAACATCAGGTCAGAGACACTCCAAAGTGTCATCAATCCTGAGCCAGAAGGTCACATTTAAACCCATGTGCAGGTACTGCAAATATTGCACTTACCGTGGTTTACAAGAATATTTCTAGGAGATGCTACTATCCTTCCAATCCCTCACATTTCAGAAGGAAATATTGTACTTTCTCCTCCAATGCATTATCTGACAACATTGGTCACACATAGGCTGATAATCTCTGACAAAAAAAGGTTTATTTCAGTCCAACAGCAAGAGGAAGAGTGAAAAACAGGTAAGACACCTGTTTGGAGACTCACCAGTTGTAGGTTTAATCCCACTCCTCACTAGACAGAAACTCTAAGAAACTTCCACAAACATGTAAGACTGGGTAGCTCAGTGTGTTAGAAGGCAGACTGGGAGTTATTAAATGTGGGTTCGATTGTTGCTCAGTTTAACAATAATTTACATTTAAAAGACTGAAATTGTGATTTAATTAATTATTTTGTATTAATATTTGCTATTCATATATACTTTTCATCAGACAACCTAAAAAAAGTGTGAAAATCTCTAAGGATCTGTCTGCCTTGTAGCTCAGACTGTTAGGAAGCTCCACTGAAAGGTTCAAGGGGGTTTACGTCTCTTAAAGTCCAACAACAACCTCTGATCTTATGAGTAGTCTGTAGCTCGCCAGGTAAGACACCTGTTTGGAGACTCAGCAGTTCTAGGTTCAATCCCTGCTCGTAGCATTTTAGAGTCAGAAACCCACATGTTGAATGAAAGCTCAAAGAAACTTTCACAAGCATGTCCGACTGGGTAGCTCAATGTGTTAGAAGGCTGACTAAGAAGTTGGTTATTAGAAGGCTATTAGTTGAGAGTTCAGATCTTGGTGATTTTTAAAGGCCAACATCCAAAGTAAAGATGTTAAAAGCCCCTTGAGAAGCTGGGCTTGAGAGAAGAGCACTTCTGGCAAAGGTGGTTAGTACTCTGCCCCTGAAGACCAGTGATGCTGATTCAAATCTTTCTCTTGACATTCTTAGAGTCTGAATTAAAAAGGCCAACAGCAAAGTGAAGATGTTAAATATACTAGGCGAGGACAGGGGTCACAAACCCTGGTCCTGGAGGGCTACTGTGAGTCAAGGTTTTTGGAACAAAAACTCACAGTACACTCAAGAAAAGGTCACTATACTATGTCGCTCAAAAAAGGTCATATTATACTATGTCGCTCAAAAAAGGTCATATTATACTATGTCGCTCAAAAAAGGTCATATTATACTATGTCGCTCAAAAAAGGTCATATTATACTATGTCGCTCAAAAAAGGTCATACAATACTATGTCGCTCAAAAATGGTCATATTATACTATGTCGCTCAAAAAAGGTCATACTATGCTATGTCGCTCAAAAAACGTCATACTATACTATGTCGCTCAAAAAAGGTCATATTATACTATGTCGCTCAAAAAAAGGTCATACTATACTATGTTGCTCAAAAAAGGTCATACTATACTATGTTGCTCAAAAAAGGTCATACTATACTATGTCGCCCAAAAAGGTCATACTATAGTATGTCGCTCAAAAAAGGTCATATTATACTATGTCGCCCAAAAAGGTCATACTATACTATGTTGCTCAAAAAAGGTCATACTATACTATGTTGCTCAAAAAAGGTCATACTATACTATGTTTCTCAAAAAAGGTCATACTATACTATGTCGCCCAAAAACGTCATACTATAGTATGTCGCTCAAAAAAGGTCATATTATACTATGTCGCCCAAAAAGGTCATACTATACTATGTTCCTCAAAAAAGGTCATACTATACTATGTCGCCCAAAAAGGTCATACTATAGTATGTCGCTCATAAAAGGTCATATTATACTATGTCGCTCAAAAAAGGTCATACTATACTATGTCGCCCAAAAAGGTCATACTATAGTATGTCGCTCATAAAAGGTCATACTATACTATGTCGCTCAAAAAAGGTCATACTATACTATGTCGTTAAAAAAAGGTCATATTATACTATGTCGCTCAAAAAAGGTCATACTATACTATGTCGCTCAAAAAAGGTCATACTATACTATGTCGCTCAAAAAAGGTCATACTATACTATGTCGCTCAAAAAAGGTCATACTATACTATGTCGCTCAAAAAAGGTCATACTATAGTATGTCGCTCAAAAAAGGTCATACTATAGTATGTCGCTCAAAAAAGGTCATACTATTGTATGTCGCTCAAAAACGATCATTCTATACTATGTCGCTCAAAAAAGGTCATATTATACTATGTCGCTCAAAAAAGGTCATACGATACTATGTCGCTCAAAAAAGGTCATATTATACTATGTCGCTCAAAAAAGGTCATACGATACTATGTCGCTCAAAAAAGGTCATACTATTGTATGTCGTTCAAAAAAGGTCATACTATTGTATGTCGCTCAAAAACGATCATTCTATAGTATGTCGCTCAAAAATGGTCATACTATACTATTGATTGATTAGTGACCCCAGCTACAGGGTTGAACCAGACACGGCGGTGACAAACCACCAGGGTCCCATCAAAATTCAGGGATGTTCTCCTAGCGCATTTACCATCTTCCTTTTAGATGTTTGCCTTTTACATTCATACTCTAAGAATGTCAAGAGAAAGATTTGAACCAGCATCAGTGGTATGCAGCGTCATCAGACTAAGCACCTTCACCACAAGTCCTCTTCATATAGCGCTGTGTTCTCTAGAAGCTAGAAGGATTTGAACCCACGACTAACAACTTGCAGTCAGCCTTCTAACACACAGAGCTACTCAGTCCATCATGTTTGTGGAAGTTTCTTCAAGCTTTCATCGACATGTCTGTTTCTGACTTCCTGAGCCGGGATTGAACCTACAACTAGACTGTCAGGAAGTGTCTTCCCTGCTGGGCCACAGATGCTGGTTACAAGTTGAGTTTCCTTTACAGTTTTCACTCTTTCCTCTTAGTGTGGGACTTAAAAACTCCTCAAGGGGCCTTGAAACCACAACCCCATTATATTGTTTAAAGCTACAAGGCAGACAGGTTGTAAGGAGAGTCTTCATCCCTTTCTCAGGGTGTCTAATGAAACATATATATGTGGATAGTAAAACAAATAATTTTAGAGGAAACTTGTGTTAAATTCAACAAGATTTGAACCCACGTCCCCAAACCTTCAGTAGAGCAGAAGGGGACAGATTGGGTGAAAGCAGATTCTTAGAGCTTTTCACTACTTTCTCAGGGTGTCTGGTGAAAACTATATAAGAAAACATAGTTTTATTATGTGAGCATGAGCAAGACTGAACTTTTGCATTGTTTGTGCTTTGAGGGGTCACAAAAAACACTATAGGTGGAACCTTCTACATAGTAATCTCTGTTTTCTCTGCATATTTCCTCACACTTTGAATAATGGCCTTTAAAAACCAATAATTGAACCAACAACGCAGCCTTCCAACACACTGAGCTACCTGGACTGCTACTCTCTGAACAGCCCAATGTTATATTTTCAGCATTTTCTGTAATGTGATTACAAATTTTGTCTTTCACATTTTAATTTAGGATATAAAACACATTGTTCCCAATGCAAGTTTTCATACATTCAATGGAGTATTTTTTACATTAATGTTGGTATTTTATACTAAAGTCAAGGGGTGTGAATAGTTCCTACACCCGTAGCAGCTGTTTATCTCGCTGCCTGGAACGTGAAACACCGTCAGGGACGATTGAGACTAATTGTGTGTCTTTATGTGAGGTGTCACCTGACATCAGGTCATGAATATGTGATGAGGAGCAGAAGAGTTAGTTTACACCCAGTGGTCCAGTTTCATAAGTCAGACCATCATAGTGTCCTCTTACCTGATGTCTGCAGTGACTGTGTGTGTGTGTGTGTGTGTGTCTTATCAGGTCGATACGAGAATTGCTCCGCATTTGTGCAGAAAAAGACAAAGTGTCCTACACTCTGAAGGTATGAATGCTGATTTTAAAGGGGTTTATGGCCAACAAGATGCAGTTTAAACATTATATTATAATGAGTTTTTATTTGGCTCATCACTGTTCTGAAATGTTTTCAAAAATCTAAACCTTTAGTAAAGAATCAATTCACTGTTTTCTTATAGAGCCTTTGTAAGAATGAGTAAGATAGTTTTCTTTTTATATTATATAGTATATATAGTTTCTTTCTATGCATTTAAAAGTATAATAAAAACAAATTTTGTGGTTGGAACCAAACAGATGGATTGACTTTTTTTGTTCGTCTACTTTTAGATTTCCATGCTCGAAATCTACAACGACAGCCTGAACGACCTGTTGGCCAAAAGTCCCGGCTCTGCACTTGATATCAGGGTCCAGGGGAAGTCCGTAACGGTCCCAGGACTGACCCAGGTCCAGGTCCAGACCGAGGCCGACATCCTCAACGTCATGGAGATGGGCGAAAAGAACAGAAAGATCGCCTCAACCAAGATGAACATACAGAGGTAAGAAATATGGATGAATACGATATGGACAATGCCTAAACTGTCATAAAACTTGGTACCAGAGAGATAAACTCTTAAAAAGGTTTCAAAGAGTAAATTCATCATCCCTTTATAGTTATCATTTGGTATTTTGTGTCAAAAAAATTGCACAGAAGCATGACTTTTGTAATTAAAAAATAATTGACACAAATGGACTTTTAAATGACAAGAAACCAACATGAACACAAGATCTACATTTTGAAAGACCTTTAATTTCAGGAGAAATTTGATAAATAATAAAACATAATGGGACCTTTTTTGAGCGACATACTATAGTATGACCTTTTTTGAGCGACATATTATAGTATGACCTTTTTTGGACGACATACTATAGTATGACCTTTTTTGGACGACATAGTATAGTATGACCTTTTTTGGACGACATACTATAGTATGACCTTTTTTGAGCGACATACTATAGTATGACCTTTTTTGAGCGACATAGTATAGTATGACCTTTTTTGAGCGACATACTATAGTATGACCTATTTTGAGCGACATACTATAGTATGACCTTTTTTGAGCGACATACTATAGTATGACCTTTTTTGAGCGTCATACTATAGTACGACCTTTTTTGGACGACATAGTATAGTATGACCTTTTTTGAGCGACATAGTATAGTATGACCTTTTTTGAGAGACATACTATAGTATGACCTTTTTTGAGCGACATACTATAGTATGACTATTTTTGAGCGACATACTATAGTATGACCATTTTTGAGCGACATACTATAGTATGACCATTTTTGAGCGACATAGTATAGTATGACCTTTTTTGAGCGACATACTATAGTATGACCTTTTTTGAGCGACATACTATAGTATGACCATTTTTGAGCGACATACTATAGTATGACCATTTTTGAGCGACATACTATAGTATGACCATTTTTGAGCGACATACTATAGTATGACCTTTTTTGAGCGCCATACTATAGTATGACCATTTTTGAGCGACATACTATAGTATGACCTTTTTTGAGCGACATACTATAGTATGACCATTTTTGAGCGACATACTATAGTATGACCATTTTTGAGCGACATACTATAGTATGACCATTTTTGAGCGACATAGTATAGTATGACCTTTTTTGGGCGACATAGTATAGTATGACCTTTTTTGGGCGACATAGTATAGTATGACCTTTTTTGAGCGCCATACTATAGTATGACCTTTTTTTGGCGACATAGTACAGTATGACCTTTTTTGAGCGCCATACTATAGTATGACCTTTTTTGAGCGACATACTATAATTCAATTCAATTCAATTCAATTCAATTTATTTGTATAGCCCAGAATCACAAATCAGATTTGCCCCAAAGGGCTTTACAGTTTGTACAAAAGCAACACAACATCCCCTGTCCTTAGACCCTCACATCGTACAAGGTAAAACTCCCTAAAAAAACCCCTTTAACAGGGAGAAAAAACGGAAGAACCCTCAGGAAGAGTAACAGAGGAGGAATCCCTCTTCCAGGACGGACAGGCTGCAGTAGATGATGTGTGCAGGTGGAGAACATTACAGAGAAATTTGAATATTACAAACAAACAGAAATGTAATGAATGTTGGTAGAAGTGGAGGATGAGGAGCAGGATCCATCATAGCTTTCAGGTTTCACCAAGGCAGCCTCAGACCCTCCAACATCCGTAGATCCCTGAGTGGCTGTACTGCAGCATGCTCTGTGAAAGAGAAAACACAGGGCAAGTACAGTAGTGGTACAACAGTATCACAGATAGAAGAAGAAAAAGAAGCCCAGGGCATCTCATGAGGACCCGGCAGACTAACCTATCGCAGCATAACTATAACTAGGCCAGCCAGGGCCGGCCCTAACTATATGCTTCATCGAACAGGAAAGTTTTTAACCTATTCTTAAATATAGGAAGGGTGTCTGCCCCCCGGACTGAGACTGGAAGACGGTTCCACAGGAGAGGAGCCTGGAAGTTGAAGGCTCTGCCTCCTGTTTTAATTTTAGAAATTCTGGGAACCTCCAATAAGCCTGCATATTGGGAGCGTAATGTTCTTGATGGGCGATATGGGACTAAGAGATCCCTAAGGTAGGATGGAGCCTGACCGTTGAGTGCTTTATAGGTGAGGAGCAGGATTTTAAATTCTATACGAGATTTTACAGGAAGCCAGTGTAGAGCGGCTAATACAGGTGAGATATGCTCTCTTCTTCTAGTGCCGGTAATAAACGAGCAGCTGCATTCTGGATCAGCTGGAGAGTCCTTAGAGACTTTTTGGTGCAACCCGACAGTAAAGAGTTGCAGTAGTCCAGCCTGGAAGTAATAAATGCATGGATAAGTTTTTCTGCATCTTTCAGAGACAGGAAGTGTCTGACCTTTGCTATGTTGCGTAGGTGGATAAAAGCAGTCCTAGAGATATGTTTAATGTGGGCAGAGAATGACAGGTCCTGGTCCAAGATGACTCCCAGGTTTTTCACCGTGGAGCTAGAGGCCAGGGAGATGTCATCCAGGACACCTATATCACTGGATATTGAGTTATAGTATGACCTTTTTTGAGCGACATACTATAGTATGACCTTTTTTGAGCGACATAGTATAGTATGACCTTTTTTGGACGACATAGTATAGTATGACCTTTTTTGGACGACATACTGTAGTATGACCTTTTTTGGACGACATAGTATAGTATGACCTTTTTTGGACGACATACTGTAGTATGACCTATTTTGAGCGACATACTATAGTATGACCTTTTTTGAGCGACATACTATAGTATGACCTATTTTGAGCGACATACTATAGTATGACCTTTTTTGAGCGACATACTATAGTATGACCTATTTTGAGCGACATACTATAGTATGACCTTTTTTGAGCGACATACTATAGTATGACCTATTTTGAGCGACATACTATAGTATGACCTTTTTTGAGCGACATACTATAGTACGATCTTTTTTGAGCGACATACTATAGTATGACCTTTTTTGAGCGTCATACTATAGTATGACCTTTTTTGGACGACATACTATAGTATGACCTTTTTTGAGCGTCATACTATAGTATGACCTTTTTTGGACGACATACTATAGTATGACCTTTTTTGAGCGACATACTATAGTATGACCTTTTTTGGGCGACATAGTATAGTATGACCATTTTGAGCGACATACTATAGTATGACCTTTTTTGGGCGACATAGTATAGTATGACCTTTTTTGGGCGACATAGTATAGTATGACCATTTTTTGGCGACATAGTATAGTATGACCTTTTTTGAGCGCCATACTATAGTATGACCTTTTTTGAGCGACATACTATAGTATGACCTTTTTTGAGCGCCATACTATAGTATGACCTTTTTTGAGCGACATACAATAGTATGACCTTTTTTGAGCGACATACTATAGTATGACCATTTTTGAGGGACATAGTATAGTATGACCTTTTTTGGGCGACATAGTATAGTATGACCTTTTTTGGGCGACATAGTATAGTATGACCATTTTTTGGCGACATAGTATAGTATGACCTTTTTTGGGCGACATACTATAGTATGACCTTTTTTGAGCGCCATACTATAGTATGACCATTTTTGAGCGACATACTATAGTATGACCTTTTTTGAGCGCCATACTATAGTATGACCTTTTTTGAGCGACATACTATAGTATGACCATTTTTGAGCGACATACTATAGTATGACCTTTTTTGAGCGACATACTATAGTATGACCTTTTTTGAGCGACATACTATAGTATGACCTTTTTTGGGCGACATAGTATAGTATGACCTTTTTTGGGCGACATAGTATAGTATGACCATTTTTGAGCGACATAGTATAGTATGACCTTTTTTGGGCGACATAGTATAGTATGACCTTTTTTGAGCGACATAGTATAGTATGACCTTTTTTGGGCGACATAGTATAGTATGACCTTTTTTGGGCGACATAGTATAGTATGACCTTTTTTGGGCGACATAGTATAGTATGACCTTTTTTGGGCGACATAGTATAGTATGACCATTTTTGAGCGACATACTATAGTATGACCTTTTTTGAGCGATATAATATAGTATGACCTTTTTTGAGCGACATAGTATAGTATGACCTTTTTTGGGCGACATAGTATAGTAAGACCTTTTTTGAGCGACATAGAATAGTATGACCTTTTTTGGGCGACATACTATAGTATGACCTTTTTTGAGCGACATACTAAAGTATGATCTTTTTTGGGTGACATATAGTTTTTATTAAATTGATGACATTTTCCTTGTCCTTAGTTCCCGCTCTCACCTGCTGGTGGCGCTGGAGGTGGAGGGTTCAGACAATGTGTCGGGGCTCGTGTCTCGCGGCACGTTGACCTTGTGTGACCTTGCGGGATCCGAGCGGATCTCCAAAACCGAAGCGGAAGGCCAGAGGCTGGTGGAGGCTGCCGCCATCAACAAGTCACTGACAGCACTGGGACAGGTGAGGTTATTATGGAGGAAATAATCGACAGGTGTGAGGGTGAAGAGGTTCCCAATCACCAGGAGTCAGAGTTCTAAGCAGAGCACAGTGTTTCCATATGTCAACAATTACTTCATCTTAATTTTTTTAAGTCTGTGATATAAAACCTGTTTTCACAGTTAGGTGTAAAAAGGGGGCTTTTATTTTAAAGGACATACAATTCATGAGGTCACATGACCAGTCTCTTTTGCACATGGACATTTTACACACCTCAAGTTACTTCAGGTTAAACTTGTATGTCATGCTGCAGACTTTGACCTGTTCAGTCAGGTCAAAGGTCACCGTGGTCTCTGTTTCAGGTGTTCAGTGCTGTAAAGTGCAACGCCCTGCACGTCCCGTTCAGAAACTCCAAACTCACCCACCTCCTGCAGCCGTGCCTCAGCGGAGACGCCAAGGTAAACTCCATTTACACTGCTCAACAACCACCACACCGAGCATACTGGTTAACGGGCGGTTTTCTCTGCAGTGCTGCGTGTTCGTGAACGTGAGCCCGGACACGAAGGACGTGCAGGAAACTCTGAGCACGCTGCAGTTCGGCGCCACCATACGACAGGTTTCGCTCGGCAAAGCGCCGCAAAACATCGCGCCGACTAAAGCCAACAAGACCGGCAAATAGACAAAAAAACGGAGCTCCACCCACAAAATTTAATGACTGGACAAAGATGTTCTTTAAGAACCTGTGTGATGTGTCACAGCGCAGAGATGTAGTACACACACACACACATATATATATATATATATAGATATATATATAGAGAGATATATAGAGACATATCATCATTTTGGGCTTAAGTGTGTGTGTGTGTGTGTGTATATACATATATATAAATAAATAGAGGGAGGTCATTTTATTTCTTTTATAGACAGAAGACAGATGAGCGGAAGAGAATTCGTGAGCTTTGAAGTGATTTCAGCTCGTTTAGTTGTACAGCTGCAACTTTACTGTTTTTGATTCACTATTATCACTCACATGGCGTCGCTTTTTGGGTTTTCCAAGAAAAGGCCCTAAAAAAATCCACTGTACAACAGCCAGTGAAGAACATAATGAAGCCAGACATTTCCCTCATGAGTTGTAACAGAGAAGAAACTGAGTTTATCATGTGGACAGAAACACAAACTCCAGATGAAGGATCTTGTTGTTTCCTTAATTGCTGAATATGGAAATAAGCAAATGTTACAAACATCAGAAATGCATCTTTATTGCTTGAATGAAATTTCAGCAACATCTTCACTGAGTCTGCATGTAAAAAAGGCTTCTGATGGCTTATAGAGTCTGGCTGCATAATGTAATGTGTTTTTTGGACAGAGCACAGTTGAAAGTGCTAAAATATTTCCTAGGAGGGAAAAAAAAGTGCTGTCCACGTGTGCTCCAAAAAAAAAAACAGTCTGATGAGGAATCCAGCTGTTCAGCAGCTGGAGCCTCTGTTCTTCAGCAGCTGGTTGAGGACGCTGCTCTGTCTGAGTTCTCTGAGGTCGGAAACGTCCTCCGCTATGACGGGGACGTCCCCGCCGCCGTTCGCCTCGTCGTCGCTGTCCGACAACGTGCACAGGAGGCCGTCGTTCTCGTAGGTGGGGAAGTAATACCTGAGCGCACACACACACACACACATTCTGAGTCAGGATGTCAATGCATGTATCAAAGGAATTCGTCTTTAAAATGGAAATATGTAGAATACTGTAAAATACCGTAAAGTACCAAATATAGGGGCTTTCCCTTTTAAATTGCACATGCAACCATGCCGCATTCTCAAATATTTTTTTTTCTCCCTGATGCATCTCTGTCATGCTCCAATGATGTTAAAGAACACCTTCTATTAATAGTATTGATTAATTGTCGATAGCCATGGTTCCAATGCAGTGAAGAAAAAAAAGAAGTATGACAAAAAATTCAAACTTTCTGTGGTAAAACATGCAGAAAACAAACTCTGGAGAGGCTTTATAATAATAAGAATGTTGATAATAATGATTGATTATCTGTGCAGCGAAACAAACTTTCCACATATGCAGAGGAAAAATACATCAGGATACTTTTAACTACCAAACTGTAAACTGACTCTAGAAAGAAAATTAAGTTATATAATAGTCATAATAGTTTAATAACTTAATTGAAGAAATATTTTCCAGTTTTGCTGAGAAAGATTTATGTCAGAAAAATTATCTTGTTCAATTATTAATCACCATTGCAGTGAAAAAATAGTATTAATAGTAATAGAATCTTAGGTAAAACATACAGAGAAAAACTCTGTAGAAGCTGCTGAGACTTTATAATAATAATAATTATTATAATAATAATAATAGATTATCTGTGCAGCGAAAAAATAAAAAGTAAAATTTGAAGGAGAAATACATCAGGATACTTTCATCTACAGAACTGTAATCTGACTTTAGAAAAAAAGTAAGTTATATGGTAGTAATAATGGTTTAATAATACAATTGGAGAAAATTACTGTTTTTACCAGTTTTGCTGAGCAAGATTTTCATCAGGAAAAAGTAGCCTATTAGTCAATTATTAATCACCTATAGCAAACTGGTTTCAAATTAAGGCCTGGTTACGTGTTAAGTGAATGAAGGCTGTTATTTGGTATTTTACCGTAATGTCTCATTTAGTGGAAATCAAAAAATGCTAGAAAATAAAGAAGGGAAATAAGGGCGAGCTGCAGCCGTTGGACTCACTGTGGTTGGTCCCAGGTCGACACGTCCGGCAGCTTCATCACGTGGCCCTCGGCCGCGATGTGGCGCAGGACGTCGGCCCTGGACTCGAACTTCTCCTGGCAGCCGTAGCAGCGGCTCTGGTGGATCTGACGGCGGATGAAGTTCACCAGTTTGACCTGCTGGTAAAACCTGAGATCTGAGGACAGACATCAACATGTGTCCATGAAGGTCTTTATGACAGACATCCATTATATTACAAAAAACAAACACTGCAGCTTAATAGCTTTTCATCCACTTTTGGACCATTTTTTTCCTCTTATAAGGTTTTTGTGTAGGTTGGACCCATTTTAAGAATAATATATATATTTCCTTTTAAATATGAGATTTATTGGCCTTGGCTCATTTTCTCTTTAGTGGTTTTACACCACACAAGTGCTGTGAAACGTGTGGATCCAAGACGGACATAAAAACACAATGTACATGCACCCAGTTCTAGAAACACACACACACACACACACACACACACACACACACACACACACACACACACACTCAATTCCTAGTGCATAAAACGTAAGTGAATCGCACTGACTCACACTTGTCTTTTCTTAAGAATTTGGGAAATTCATCCTAGAATAAAGTGCAGTTGCACCTCCACTCCATTAGGGGGCAGCAGAGTGTTCACAGAGAGCATACAGCACAGAGTATGAGTATGAAGTGTAGACACCAAGTGACACCATGAAAACATATTTAACAGGGATGAGAAGACAGGCGGAGAGAGACGGAGATAAAGAGACAAACGAAAGTCTCCCAAAGCTAAGACGAGGAAATATGACGAAGCGTCTGTAGCGCTTGGTTCACTGTGAAAGACCGGTGTGTTACTGAGTCTGAAATGTTGGAGACAAAGACATTAAAGACATTACACCACAATCACTGATAAGACCATTTATGTAGTTTTATTTTTCAGTATCATATGGTTTGACATGGTCAGTCAGAAAATGTTTAATTAAGGATTTAATTTTATTTTTAATTTCAGATGCACTTTAAATCTTTTGTTACAGTTAATAAAGCTATTCTTTGTTGGAAGTTGGTCCATATTTCTTTCTTTTTTATTCTCTTATACGTTAATAAGGACACAGTGTTATGCAGAGGTACTTATAACAATTTATAGACAAATTATTGTGTGTCCATTTCTAATGAGATTCAAATAAATAAAACACTATAGTTTAACTTGGTTTATTTGTTCACTTGTTTGTTGATTACTATCCAGTTATGGTTGTTTTACGATGCATTTCGTTATTTTATTATATCTTTATAAAAAATGTCATTTCTATTCCTAAATGGGGATTCAATGTAAAAAGTGTTGTTTATATTACTTGCAAATGGAATGAAGTAAACATCTGCTTAGACATTTTAACAAATAGATCTTTCAATATGTGGATGTGAAGGCACTGGTTAAGCGTTAATGTGCTTTTACTCACTGAGTTCCATCCTCAGCTTATGGAGGTCAAAGTCATGAGTTTCCTGTTTAAAAAAAGAAGAAAAAGACAATAACTAACCAACTGTTAGTTAATCATGCAAACACAACGCTGTGCTGTGTTTCTGCTGTACCTTCATGTGCGTGTAGATCTGCTCCATCGTCTCAGACTGATGTTCACAGAACAAACACACAGCAGAGACGGGATGGGCCTGCCAGTCCGACCAATCACTGCAGAGAACACGGATTATTACATGAAACCTGGAACGTTGTGGCCACACACTTTACAGCGTTCTGTTTCCTACTCACTCGTCCCCATCGTCTACCAACTCTCGGTCGTCCTCACTCTGCACTTCCTCCCAGGTCTTCCCCAGCTCCTGTTCACACAGAGGAGACAGATACGTGTAAAAAGGGGGCTTTTATTTTGAAGGACATACAATTGAATGAGGTCACATGACCAGTTCCATTCGCTTATGTGACATGTGAGCATCTATGTGTCACAACCACAAGTTGTCTTTTATTCAGGTTTTTTGAAAAATTTTCATCAAATAAAAAAAAATTCTAATGTAGTAAAAGGGAAACCGTCATGTGGTGTAACCTTAAAAACTGGCACCAGATAGTTTACATCTATTTCATAGTGTTTCCATATGGCACGTATAACAATTAATTATACAATAATTAATATAACAATTAATTTATCTTAATTTTTCCTAAAAATCTGTGATACAGAATCGATTTTTTCAGGTAAGTGTGACAAGGGTGCTTTTATTTTGAAGGACATACAATTTACGAGGTCACATGACCAGTCCGTTTGGCTAATTAACATTTGACATGTGAGCATCATCGTCTCACAACCAAAGGTTGACTTTTATTGAGAAATTTGGAAAAGCAAATAAACAAAACCAAATGAAAAATTAAACTACAATGAGTTTTACATTTATTTCAATTTTGATGTTACACATTTTTTCTAATATAGTAAAGGGACTATGTCGCAACTGTCCAGTGGTGTAACCTTAAAAACCACATAGTTAACATCTATTTCATAGTGTTTGCACATGGCAACAACTACTTTAGCTTCAATTTTCTAAAAAGCTGTGATATTAAATCTATGTTCTTACAGGGGGATTTTATTTTGAAGGGCATACAATTTATGAGGTCACATGGTGGTCTTCATACAGAATTTTGTTCAGGAAAAGTAAACTTTTTAGTTATTTTTAGTTAAATTTTTTATGTTAAATGTTTTTAATATGCTAAAAAAAAAGATTTTATTTTTTATATTTGACAAAAATATGCAAATATGGAAAATTCCTGTGTATAAAACCAAACCCCAAATGTGGTCCTATTGATTCACATACACTTTTTTACCAAATAAAAAATTTAACTCTCTATCTGGGGTGAATATTTTTAAGCTTTTAATATAATTTTAATGTAATAAGTGCTTTTTTTGAATATTCTAAAAAAAATGTTTCCATATGGAAGGAATACTCAAATATAGAAAAAATCCTACTGCATAAAACCTAATGGAGTCACATTGACTTACATAGAAATAAACTATACGTAGTATATGTTTGTAAATATATATGTTCATATGTATTATTTGAACATTTTTATACATTTTATAGCCTGAACATTTTCAGACTAGTTCCTGTGTGACGGTTGCAGGTGTAAAAAGCGCGGCCTGTTGAAGGTGTTTTACCAGGTAGTTGATGACGTAGAAGCGGTCGTATTCGCGGTTGTTGGCGTTGATGCGGCGGTGAGCTTTCTTCCTCATGTGGTCCTTCAGCGTGGTTTTGTCTCTGAAGTTCTTTTCACAGTATAAACACTGAAGGCTGAAAAAAAAAAAAAACACAGACATTTAAACCAGAAACGGCTCATTATGCAGCAGCATCATAAGAAAAACTCAGGATAATTTCATGCAACTATGTAAGTAATTGTGATTTGATTAGGTTTCATGCTCTAGGAATTTTTCATATTTTGCATATTTTTGTCACATGGAACAATTATTTTTTAGCTCATTAAAAAAAAAAAACTGAAAAACTTCTGTATAAAAGACAACAATGCTCACATGGTCATGTGACCTCATAAATTGACATGTCCTTCAAAATAAAAGCCCCCTTTTCACATCATGCTAAAAACATAGATTTTATGTCACAGGCTTTTATAAAAATGAAGATCAAGCAAGATAAAATGAGATTTTTTTTTTTTTTTTACCAAAAAAAGTGTGTATATATATATATATATATATATATATATTTTTTTTTTTTTAAACGACTAACCTAGAAATGTGTGTGCTTTTTTTTAATCCTTTTTTAGAGTTAAACTATTAACTAAGTAAACTAAGTTTTTTGGGTTACAGGACAATGTTAAAACTGCCATGTGGTTTAATCCTAAAAACTAATCACAGCTTTTTAAATATAAACTAATTGCTGCCACATGAAAACACTTTGCAACAGAGCGTTAAAATAATTTCAGGCAATCTTTTTGTTTTAATTATCTTCACATCAGATGTCACATGTAGAGATCACATGTAGTGTTCCAAAAAAGTGTAAGTCTTGTGTAATAAAAAAGGTGGATATAGTGTGTGTGAGTTCTGACATCTTCATTTAATGCTCGAATGAGGAAAAATCTTAATTGTCATTTCATGACAAAAATGGACAAATGAATACTTGTAAAATTACTCCTAGTTCCTACTTGTCCAGTTTTCCCTGCAGAGCGTCCAGGAACTCGTCGCAGTAGACGATGTTGTCCGGCAACCCGATGCTGAACGAATGTTCTCTGGCCATGTGGTTCAGCAGAGAGGATCTGACAACATGATGGGGAGGGAGGGACTTTAAAAAAATATATATTTTAAAGGGCATTTATACTGTGCATGTGTGGCAAGATGAGAAAAACCTTTAAAAAACATGTGTTCATGTTGGTTTCTTGTCATTTAAAAGTCCACTTGTACCATTTATTTTAGAATATAAAACTAGTTGATAGCACGTGTTGCAATGTAGACAAGATAGCAGATATAATAGCTTCATTTTTTAAGAGAGTTAAACTATCTGGTACCAAGTGTTTATGGTCACACTACATCACATGATGTGAAAATCTAAAATTATTGAGCGACTGATTATGAGATGCTAGATTTCACACAAATCTATAGTAAAAAATAATGTCTACATTGAGAATTATTGAAATAGTAATAGTGAATCAATTATGTTTTGAGTTTTTTTTGGTGGAAATAAGGAGAAATCTTTAAAAGAAAGGTGACAAAAAAGCATTGGTCACTTCTAGCTTGTTAAAGCTGATCGACGTTGTGTTGGTATGAAACTGGTAGATTTCTCCTGTATGAGGGACAATGTTAAAAGTGCCACATAAATATAGTTTAACTCTCCTAAAAAAGGTTTTAAAAAGTAATCAGTTAATTAAAAACAAATGCTGTCAATTAGTTTTATATTCTATAAAATTTAGCATTTTTTTATGTTACACTATTTGACATTTCGTGGCAAAAAAAACAACACAAAATTAGGATTTTCGTAAAAAAAATTCCCAATTACACCATTTGACATTATATGCCACAAAATTGTGATTTATGAGGTCATAAAAGTTTATAAAAAGCTCTGTTATTAAATCTTTGTTTTCACAGTGAGGTGTGAAAAGGGGGCTTTTATTTTGAAGGACGAACATTTTATGAGGTCACATGACCAGTCCCTTTTACTCATGGATATTTGTGAACATCATTGTCCCACAACCAAAGATTGATTTTATTCAGGATTAAAAAAAAAAAACAAATAGAAACATAAACTCATTATGAGTATAAACTTAAAATTTTTTTTTTTTTAATTTTACACTAATTCAATTTTGATGTTACACATTGTTTGTAACATGGTGATAGGACAATGTCAAATCATGTATGTGGTGTAATCCTACAAACTTGTTTTGTAAAAATTAAAAACACATGCTATCAGTTTGTCTTAAATTCTAGGTGGATACATTTTTTTGCAATTTTATTTAGCATTTTTTTCTCCTAATTACACCATTTGACATTTCATGCCAAAAATCACAGAAAAATGTGATTTTTGACTTTTAAATGACCAGAAACCAACATGAACACAAAATGTACATTTTCAGAGACCTGACAAATGCTTCTTCAAACTGTATTTTAACAACTTTTTGACTTTCTCATCTTGACAAACATGATTTGTCACCGACCCATAGATGAAATACAACCACTCTAGCATTAACACAGGGTTTAAATCAGATAAACGTCCATTAATTTATATGAGTTTCAGCAGCTGGTGGAGACCTGCTTCACATCTAAATGTACGGAACCTGTTTCCGGAGAATTCCTCGCTGCAGAACATGCAGAGACGGTGGAAGCCGGCGTCGTCTCTCTCCTGCTGCTGCTGCTCCAGCACCTCCTCCTGAAAAACAAAAAAACAAAAAATGCTTCTACAGAACCTCAGAAACCGGATTTGGAAATAAAAAAAAGTTTTGGAGTTTTGATGTCTGATCACTCGCTGAGATGCTGACCAGTCGTTTCTGTTGCAGCTTTTCTCTGAGGATTCTGTCTTCTGGGAGGACGTCACACAGCAGGAAGTAGTCCTCCTGTTTCTCTGCACGAGATTTAGATCAGTTTTCAAATGAGCAATGTTAGACTTTAGGATATTTTCGCTGTTTAGAGAATAATGTCAGAAATGCACTCACACAAATGCAGGTTCATCCATCACAACTACAAGTCAATATTCTAATCTGATTTTAGATAATCGCTTAATAATTCAGCTTTGGATGACAGAGATGTAATGTTTAAAAGTTCACATTCCACTCTCCAATCCTGCTGTATTTCAGCTGAACTGGTGTTCATTTTAATTAGATTACTATGAGAGAAAAGTTCAATTAATTAATTAAAATAAATTAGATGCGAGGGTCTAAGTTGCTTTTGTACCAACGGTAAAGCCCATTGAGGCACATTTTGTGATTTGTGACTTGATATAATTCTATTTAATGTACTGCTCGTTGCTATGTTTTATAATGGATGAAGTGATAACAAAAAGTGAACTCTACTCACCGAGGGGGCCGGTGGAGTTGGTCTTGATGACGCTGCAGAAATCTGTGACAGGTTGTTCTAGGAATCTGCCTTTCCAGTACAAAACGTATCTGATGGAGGACAAGAAACACACAACAGGATGGAGAGGAGGTTTTTTCAGGTTTTATGCACTGGAAACTTGTCATATTTGAATATTGCTGCTGTATGGAAACAAATCTATTTTAGCATATTACAACTGAAACACTAACATAAAAATTAAACTAGTTGTAAAAATATTAAACTTTTTTTTCCCAAGAAGGTGAGTTTAATTTTTTATTTGGTAGAATTGTCCAAAATTCTGAATAAAATTCAACCTTTTGGTTGTGAGACAATGATGCTCACATGTCAAATGGGACTGGTCATGTGACCTCACTAATTGTATGTCCTTCAAAATAAAAGCCACCTTTTCACATCTCATTGTGAAAACATAAGATTTAATGACACAGCTTTTTATAAAAATGAAGATGAAGTAAAAAAAAAAAAAGAAAAATGACTAATGTAGAAAATAAAACTAGTTAACAGCCTGTGTTGTTTTAGTCTTCTCCTTTTTAAGATTGTTAAAGTATTAAATAAGTAAACTAAGTTTTTTGGGTTACAGGACAGGATGTTAAACAGTCATGTGGTGTAATCCTAAAAACTTGGTATCAGATAGGTTAACTGTCTTATAAATTAAAAACACATGGTATCAACTAGTTTTATCCTCTTGGTGCATTAAATATTTAAAATTCCTGCTTTTTCCAGTTACTCTATTTGACGTTTCGAGTAAAAAAATAAAATAGAAATGATTCAAATAGACTTATAGACATGAACCCAAAATGTACAATGCTTCCTAAAAATTTTTTAAAATTTTGACTTTCTCATCTTCATCAACAATTATTTGTCACTGATCCATATGTCAACACTATGCAATAGAGGAATATCAAGCTGTTATAATAAATATTATATATCAGGATGTTATATATTATATTCTGCACACACTTAACATACAACATAATGCATATAGTATAATGCAAATAAAAAAATAATAAAATATGCAGCAAACTAGCATAATGATTTCATATGGAGCAGCCCTGGTGTGTTATTTTATTTTATTTTATTTTATTTCTTAAACCATTATTGTCTTACTTCGGGAGGTCAGCGATGAGTTTGACATCGGCTATCACCAGCCGGTGCTGCAGCAGCAGGTGTTTGAGCATCACGTCTTTCTGCCCCAGAGGCACCGACTCGGGGCAGAACAGACACGCCAGCACCGACGCGCCTGGCAGCCGCGCGCCGGAAGTACCGGGGCTGTCACGTGGCCGCTCCGGGAAACACAGCGGCTCCAGGATGCTGCCCTCACCTGAGCGACAACAATGGCGGCTATTGAACGATGTGTTGTTAAAAAGCTGCTAGCTTGGCTGTCATTAGTAACATGTATCTACGATTGATGAAGACATACACGCTGAGTCGGAATAATTAGTTAATTGTTTAATTGACGCTTACAAGCTTCTAGTTAGCCTGTTAGCATAACCGGCTAGCTGCTACCCGTTTAGCTCCAAACATTACAAACAAACGATCTGACAGTTTCAGACCGAATACACATCCTCGTCCGTCTACTTCCACTTTTGAAAAAACACAACTCAAATAATTATTTTTTTTTATTTAAGTCAAATGACAGGTTAAATAACTTCCAAACATACCCTCTTTACTCCCCTCGCAGCTGGCCATTTTTTCCTGTGTCACGTGGCCAAAACAGCGACCAACGGACTAATCAGGGGCGGCGAAATGCCTGCTATGCCGCGTTCATGGTCGCTTGGAAAACAGAGATGCGACGGGGTGTGTTTGAGGAGCAACGGACTTTTAGTCCTCTATTGTATGAAATATTACTTAGAAATCGTAAAAATGTTTTTTGTTACTTAAATTGCCCTAAATAATAGATATATTAAAATATATACTAAATGAAAAAGTTATAAATATAGTCTCAGGATAGTTTCATGCTATGTAGGAATTTTCCATATTTGCATATTATATTTTTGCATCAAATTTTATTTAAAAAAATATTCAATTTACTTTTCCTAGATAGTGAGTTATTTTTTTTATTTAGTGAAAATTTAGCAAAATTATTTTTAGCATTCACACGTGGTAAAATAATAAGTAAGGCTTTTTCATCTAATTTTTGTAAGTGTAAATGTTTTACTGTTATATGTTAATCATCAGTATAATAATGTTCTTTTAGAGTGTTTTGTGGTGCACTTTGTTTTTATTCTGGAGGCCAGGATAGGCCTCCATTTTCCACCTTATTTGTCCCCATTCAACCCGACTGAGACACTTTTATCGTGTTTTTTGTTTCTTTCTGGGCTTCCTGCAGGTTTCTTTTTTGGTTTTCTTATGTGTTATATTGACCAGCCCTTGCTTGTAAAGATCATTTGATCTCAAACGACCTGCCTGGTTAAATAAAGTAAAAATATGTATATATATTTTTAAACGTTGTACTAAAAACTGACTTTCGCGGCGTTGTTCTTTAGAAAGCCTGGCGTTCCTTTTCAGTGCCAAATGTCCCTGTGGTTCATTTATCATGTGTTTGAATGGGCTGGACACCGGTGCCTAAAATCCCAAGTTAGTTGAAGGACATTTATCACTAGTGACACCTCCATTTAAATGCATGACAAATGCATCTCCTTAGCTTGGCTAAAAGCGCATTTCTGTTGGAGGTGGATGTGCTGTTTTTATTGGTAAAACAAAAAAAGCGACACTGTTGAGAAAGCCTGACGTCCCTTTTCATTGGCAATTGTCAGGATTTTGTCTGGAACAAAAAATACTTTCCATACATCTTTTTATTTTTTATTTTAATAAGTTTTAAAACTTTTTTCTGTACTGCAAACAATCTTAAAATAAAACATTAAAATACTGAGCAGAGCAATTATTGACTTTAAAAGAGCAACTTAAATGAGACATAAAGTGTTTCTGCTGAGGTTTAACCAGTTTTCTCAGTCCATATCATAAGCGCAAAATCATCATAGTAGCAGGATTTGTTCCTTTTTTAATCTAGTCAATTCAATTAAAGTTCATTTTATCTGTATAACCCCAAAATCACACATTTGCCTCAATAGGCTTTACACAAACATCCACATGTAAACTCCATAAAAAAAGATTAATGAACAGATTTGAGCATTTGTGGATATGAATGAAGAGGTAAAATCAATCAAAAAAAATTAAAAGATGAAAATGAAGTGATCAGCAGCTGAATCCAGGGCGTTGTCTTACAGTCTAGAAGAGGTTAAAACAAGGAATTTTCTAAAATTACAACACAATGCTGTCATTGTGAGGTTGTGATTTGCTCCCATCTACTTTTTTTTCATAGATAATAATGGTTCAGTAGTTAATGTGAAGGCAAAAAAAACAGCAAACAAACACAAAGTTTGCATCAAGTTTAATTAATCATCTTTATTATCCAATAACAACATATTTACACAAACTAAAAAAATAGACCTGAGCATAACCAGGACCTGCAGGTTCTGTGTTCTGATCCTGGACCAGCAGGTCGTGTTTTCCAGTAACCGTCCAGAACCACAGGTCTCTGTGGGACGGACGAGACGAGCAGGAACACGTTTCCCGTTATTTCATTTTCACGTCACACCGGGTGAATCCAAATCACAGACTTAAAGGGTTTCACAGTTTTTGGTTCCATCTGTGTATTTTAAAACAAACCTGACGGTGCCTGTCTGTAGATTAAAGGTCCTGGTGGGAAATCACTACCTTTACCTGAACACATTTTAATTGTTAATGTAATCCAGTCCTTCTAAAATCTAGAAGTCTGGACATGTGGTTTCTGCCTGTTTATTCCTGTCTCGTCCCATATCACAGTTTTGACCCCCCAGGCCGGCTAGCTGTGGGGGAGACAGACAACTCGTCTCCTGGGAGACTCCATCGTGCTGGAAAACGTCCTGGAGCCGAGGGGCTCGTCCCCGACCAGAAACTCCACGCTTCCCCCCACCCCGTCGTCGCCGTCGTCCTCGTCCTCGTGCATCCTGCCGGACGCCGCCAGCAGCCGGACGTCGGAGTGGGCGTTGGCCACCGTGTGGCGCCGCACGCCGCCGCACTTCTCCAGGTAGGCCTCGCCCTCCTGCTCCACCAGCGGCGCCAGGAAGGGGGCGGAGTCAGAGGAGGCGTGGTGCTGCGTCACGGTGATCTCCGGCTGGTCGCCGGGCGACGACCCCGACGACCGCAGGGGGCGGGGCTCTGGACGGGAGGAAGACACGGATTTAACTCAGGAGGGTAAAGAAATACTTCAACATTTTTTACAGATAACAAATATGTCAGGTTGAATTTTGGTGATAAAATGTGGTGTTAACCCTAAAAACCTGGTACCAGATAGTTTAACTCTTAAAAAAAAATTAAACCTTTATTACATGAAATATCACTTAGACATGGAAAAAATTGTATTACTTAAAATGGCCTAAATATTATATATTAATAAATATACAGTATAAGTCAGAATAGTTTCATGCTATGTAAGTCAATGTGACTCCATAAGGTTTTATACACACATACATATACATATACGTATATACATACATATATACATAGATATACACACACATATATACACACACATACATACATATATATACATATACAAACATATACATATATACTAACTGGGGAAAAAGAAGCTAAATGAAATTGCAAAAAAATGTATCCACCTAGAATTTAAGACAAACTGATAGCATGTGTTTTTAATTTTTACAAAACAAGTTTGTAGGATTACACCACATACAAGATTTGACATTGTCCTATTACCATGTTACAAACAATGTGTAACATCAAAATTGAATTAGTGTAAATTTAAAAACATGTTTTTAAAAGTTTATACTCATAATGAGTTTATGTTTCTATTTGGTGAACATTTTTTCTAAAATTCTGAATAAAAGTGAACCTTTCGTTGGGAGACAATGATGCTGCACATGTCAAATGTCCATGAGTGAAGGGGGACTGGTCATGTGACCTCATAAATTGTATGTCCTTCAAAATAAAAGCCCCTTTTCACACCTAATTGTAAAAACATCACAGCGTTTAAGAAAAATTAAGATAAAGTAATTGTTGGAAACACTATGAGGGTTAAAAAAAAAAAAAAAACTACACACCCTATCAACTAGTTTTATATTCTAGCTGGATGAAATATAAAAAACACACAAAATCATGATTTTTTGTACTAAATGGACTTTTAAATCACAATAAATCAACATAAAATGTACAACAAAATGGGAGAATAATAAAAATAATGGTAGATACAGTAGTAATGCAAAAACTACACATGATTTGTTTAAGGGACAATGACTCAACTCATGTGGTGTAACCTTAAAAACTAAGTTAAAAAAATAAATAAAAACACATAATATCAACTAGTTTAAAATTGTAGGTCAATAAATATTAATTATTTATTATTTTATATATTTTCATTTTATATTTTACATTACAAATTGCACAACATACAAATTTTTGTATATAAAATTGTATTTTTATGGTATAAAACTGGAGTTACACTATTTGACATTTCATGGCAAAAATCATGACTTTCGTAATAAAAATGGACTTTTAAATGACAAGAAACCAACATGTACCTTTACCTGATGAATGCTTCTTAAAACTGGATTTTATAAGTTTTTGACTCTCCTCTTGCCAAACACGATTCATCACTGACCTTTGTGTTGTTATGAAAACTCCAGCCACACATCAGTGTTATATAACAGCAGCGCTGAGCTCCTGAAGTGGCCTCCTGCCGCTGGGATTAGGACTATAATCAAATCAGGCTTTGCCAACCATCGCGTTGCGGTGACTTTAAAGCTCTGATCCTCCACGAGACTAAAGACGAGAAGTTTGCTGCTGCTGCTGCTGCTGCGTGTGGTTGAAGGAATTACACATTCCACTGCAGGAGGAAAAGCTGTGGCGGCGGCGACTCGCTGACCCGAGGCCAGAGGGATAAAAGCTTTAAGTTTGTAGAAAACAGCGACAGCCAGACCAAACTGGCAACGAAAAACAACATAAAAATGACTGTGAGGTTGATCTTCACTTATCAGGAAACTTCTAGTAGGTGCAGTGTCGAGTGTCAGCTTCCAATGTATGAATGAATTATGGAGAATTATACGGTTCTGGCACAGCGATTCTATTTTAATCCATGCAGCTTTTACAGCTTTTACAGTGGCCCAGACGACTCTCAGAAAATAGCAGTGGGTCAGTGATAAATCGTACGTTGTCTTCATGTTGGTTTCTTGTCATTTAAATTTACAAAAATTATGATTTTATGCAATTTTTTAAAAAAGTGCAACCCCAAGAAAACCTCCACCTGCACCGTCATGTGTTTTAACAGATATAATATTTAATAAATTAAACATATTTGCTGCATTTGAACCTTTAAAACTAAACTAAATTATCTCAGTTGAGTTAGAGGAGCCGCTGCTGACGACCAATCAGAAACCAGAATTGAAAAAGTTATTTTCCTCATTATAATTTATAGGAGATTGAAAAAGAAATTTAAGAATATACATATACACACACATATATACATATATATATATACACACATATACACATCACACATATATATATATACATATATATATATATGTACATATATATATATATATATATATATATATATATATACACACACATATACACACACACACACACACACATATACACACACACACACACACATACACACACACACACACACATAAATATATATATATATATATATACACACATGTGTGTATATGTGTGTATACACACACACATATATATATATATATATACACACACACATACGTTTTTTTTTACTTTTTCATCTTGACAAACATGATTGACCCTATTATATATATATATATATATATATATATATATATATATATATATAATGGGTCTATCTATAATGGGTATAAAATACAGTTTTCCTTCATCAAATGTACATTCTGTGTTCATGTTGGTTTCTTATCATTTAAAAGTCCATTTGTACCATTTATATTTGAGTTGTTTTTTGACAGTAAGTCAGTAATGATAAATTTTAAATATTAAATCCACCTAGGATATACCAGCATGTGTTTTTAATTTCCTTAAAACCCTTTTAGGATAATTAAACTGTCCAGGTTTTGACATTGTTCCACGCTCCACGCGGAAGGAACAGGAACAGGTTGTGTTTGTGAGCTGGTTAATGAGCGAGCTACTGGATCCGCTGGAGTAAAACCAGCTCAGGTCCCCGCTGAGAGGATTGGAACAGTATTACCTGTATTACTACAGGTAATACTGTTCCCTCTGACCTGAGACTGAACCAGAAAACATGGACTTTATATCAGCGGCTCAGTGACAAATCATGTTTGACAAGACACACACAGTTTTAGGAAGCATTCATCAGGTCTCTGAAAATGTACATTTTCTGTTCATGTTGGTTTCTCGTCATTTATTTTTACAAAAATCTGGATTTTGTGTGATTTTGGCACAAAATGTCAAATGGTGTAACTGAAAAAGAATGATAAATTCTATATATTTAATCCACCTAGAATATAAATCTAGCTGACTGCATGAGTTTTTATTTTTTTTATTATTTTTACCATATAATGTGTTGTGTGGTACTGCAGTCTGACACAACACACACATTTTAGTTGTTAATGGATATAAATGAGCTCCATAAGTCCATGAGCAATTTTTGGACAAAAAAATGTCAAACGGTGTAACCTAAAGAAAATGATAAATGTTATATTATATAAATATATTTTATATACGTTTTTAAGGTTACACCACATGAGTTTCGTCATTGTCGCTTAAAGAAAACATCTGTAATTTGCATTACTGCTGTATCTATCATTATTTTAATTTTTCCAATAATCCTAATCATCTATTGCCAACAATTATTTTGGCGCAATATTAGATATTATTACATGTAGTGTAAGTGTCACCTTAAACGCTTGGTAACAGGTAGTTTAATTATCTTATAAATGGTTTTAAAAAATAAAAAATTAAAATCAGATACTATCAACTAGTTTCATATTCTAGGTGTATTAAATAAAAAAAAATTAATTTTTTTTCAATTACACATTTGACATTTTCTGTCAAAAATTTGCACAAAATTTTTGATTTTTGTAAAAAAAAAAAATTAATTAAAAAAAAAGGTATTAATGGACTTCTAAATAAGAAACCTGATGAATGCTTCTTAAAAACTTTATTTTTTGCAGGTTTTTGACTTCCACATCTTGTAAAGCCTGATTTAAAATCCACATTTTACCATTTAGTTGTAACAATCAAGTCTTTTACTTTGAAGGACAAAAAATAATCATATTATATGACCACGAAACACAGCTGTCAACCCTGTTCAACAGAGGGTTAACCT
>JAYKQN010000035.1:112500-285000 GCA_036785175.1 Eupleurogrammus muticus
GAAGAAACTGGACATAATGGCTTTATTTATCCTGCATTATACGGAACTACATTTCCTCTCCAGGACACTAAAGCTCTATTCGAGGCTGTTCTGGCTCCAGGCCTCTCCTCTTCCTCTCAGCAAATTGCAACTTGTGGTAAACGTGATTTTAAAAAGAACCAGTTTACAGTTCACGGTGAGAAACCCACTAACCGGTCTCGTCGGAGTGGAGAAGGATCTGATCCAGAACCTCAGACAGACCTCGGGTCAGCAACTGGTTCTAAAAAACAAGCAGAGATGGACTCAATGAACACAGGAATTCATACATACCTAAACCTCCAGGACACAATTAAAAAGTTTTATTAAACTTGTTAAAATAATGTGATCAGCATGACAAGAGTTCTCTACTTACTTTATCTTATTTTTTTCTAAAAAGCTGTGATATAAAATCTCCATTTTTACAGTTATGAATGTAAAGGGGGCTTTTATTTTGAAAGAGATACAATTTAGTAGGTCACATGACCAGTCCTGTTTGCTCATTGACATTTAACGTGTGAGCCTCAGAATGTTGAAATTTGTAAACTATAAGCGTTTTTTTTTTTACATTTAATTAAATTTTCATGCTTATTGCATGGGAACAATATGCAAATATGGGAAATTAATGGAGTCCCATCAACTTACAAAGCATAAAACTATCATTAGAACGCTTTCTCTACTGTATATTTTTAAATATATCTAACATTTCAAATGTTTTTACTGTCTAAGTAATAATTTGTGCAACAGAGGCTTAATTGTAGTCAAATATTTCACACAGGCATTTTATTTATTACATTATGATATGATTTAATATAACTTTATTGCACTACGATCAGCATGCAGGTTCACTTCTTTCTGATGAGAACAAATCTGAATGTGGTTGCCCGGGTAACGAGCGACGGTCGCCGTGCGAGCGCTGGAAACCGAAACGAGGGTTTTCAAAAGCGGAGCTCATTATCTGAAAGCAGATGTGGGTTGTGTCAATGTGGCATTCGTCAGGAAGACGTTCGCTTCCTGTGCAACACGCCAACACATTGAATAAACAGGCGACACACACACACACACACAGCGAACGTGCATGCAGCACAAAACCCCCACAAACAGGAGTGAAAGTAACAGCAGCAATGTACAAGTGTTGGGCCTTACAGCTCATTTATATCCAGTAACAACTAAAATGTGTGTGTTGTGTCAGACTGCAGCACCACACGACACATTATATGGTAAAATTAAAAAGTTAGTATTATTTCATCCTGTTTGTTTAGAAACTACTACTAATTGTATATTTGTGAGTGAGATCTTTAAAAGGCAGAAAAGGTCAAGATGGAAAAAGACATTGTTAGTTAGGACAATGAAAAAATTATATTTATATTTTATTTATATAAAAAAATATATTATGATGTGTAACCCCCATCATAATAACCCCCATTTAAATAAAACTCAATCAGCTGTTTTATATTCTAGGTGGATTAAATCTATCAAATTTATCATTATTTTTCAGTTACATCATACAAAAATCATGGTTTTTGGAAAAACAGATGATACAAAAATTATAAATAAAAATATCTGTTTTAAAGACAAATACTATCAACTAATTGTAAGTTCTAGATGAATTACATAATCAAATTTAATCAATTTTCTGTCAAAATTGTGATTTTTGTAAAAAAATAAATCGTACAAATGGACTTTTAAATGTCAAAAAAACAACAAAATTTTATCTTGCAAAACACGATTTGTCACTGGTTCAGTTAATACTAGCAGTTATAATTAAACTGAAGTAGACTATCAATGTTGATTTTGAATACCCGAGTGTGTATGTGAGTTAAGAGAATCTGATGATTTACGGACAAATACATTACATAATACATAATTATATTGACATAATTCATATTCCTGGTCATAGGATGTTGAATTGTCCATAATTCATCA
Organism: Eupleurogrammus muticus; assembly: GCA_036785175.1. NCBI lineage: Eukaryota > Metazoa > Chordata > Actinopteri > Scombriformes > Trichiuridae > Eupleurogrammus > Eupleurogrammus muticus. The sequence continues at coordinate 114,442 of JAYKQN010000035.1, forward strand.
GATTCTTATAACTCACTTACACACACAGGTATCCAAAATCAACACAAATTTGATAATCTACTTCATTCTAATTATGTAATTACATATTAGCATTGACTAGAAGTGGGCCAAGAATTGAACCCTGTGGAACGCCACATCTGCTTTTTTTCTGTGATATTTCTTCTGGCTCTGCGTAAATTCTTAGGAAAAAAAAAAAAACTTGCAAAATATCAAATAGTCCCCAACAAATACACAAAATTCTCCTGTTTGTTAAAAAAAAAATTGGTCTTAGATACAATTAGCAAATTTTATTTAATTTGCATTGTAGTGAAACACAACCGATGTTATCTTTGAGAAAAAAGGGAAAAGGACGACAGAATTGTCCCTGTTGTAGAGCTCCACAATGACCAGGAAGCAATGAAAGTGACCTCAAGGGAAGCCAAGGTCATTACCTCCATTCACGCCACGATTTCAAAGCCGACAAAGTTGAAAAGAAATTTCCAGTTCGGGAGACAGGATGGAAGCAGAGCTGGAAAACGGGAAACGGAAACGTTCGGCTCGGAGATGAAGAGCTGAAATAGATGCTATTGTTAAGATTACGACGGCTCTGGCGGGAAGAGGATGTTTGTCCGCCTCCGGCCCATCACCCTCATCACTATCAGTCGATCCGCACCTCGGCCCCCGAGGATGATTCATTTATCGGAAGGATAAAGCGCGCCACTCGGCCCATTCAGCGACCGAGGCTTCGGGACAAAAGAGGCGGCAAATCAGCCAGAGAACAGATTGACACGGAGCTGCTGTCCTCACAGAATAACCACAGAACAGATTACCTGGTTTTTCACTGTGTGACCTGACTGTCGATAATGTCCAAGATGACCACAAGTGAGATTTGGACCATAATGACTCACTAAACAAAGAATGACTGAGTTAGGTACTTCAGCCTCAAGGTGTGAGAAGCTGCTGTTTACACAGAATCACGTTGTCAACTGTATACTCCATAATGTTTTCACTTTGATTTACTCGTCTCGTCTTTTAGTTTTTAATGGAAGCCTGAGAAAGAATAAATGGAGGCTTGTGACTACAATTAAACTCATAATGCAGCCAGAACATTGGTGATTGTTGAGGTTAAACAAGTCAATTCTATGTAAAGCTGCATTAAAAATAATGTATTCCAGACACTATGGTACTCTATATACGAGAAAATATGCTATAACCACAAAAACCTGGGATCAGATATTTTAACTCTCCTAAAACGTTTTTTTTAAAATTACTATTTTATGATTAAATTACTTAAATCAAAGTGACAAAGTAGTGTGCAGGATGTACATCCCAATATTATATTCATATGCCTTTCCTAAAAGTCAAAAACAATAAATTTTACGAATTTAATTTGAATTAGAAATTAAAGTGATAATTGGATGTTGGGGTAAAAGTGAGTCAGGGCTTAATTATATTCTGTATATGTAGGAAAATACCTAAACTTTCATGTAACCATAAAAACTTGATACCAGATAGTTTACTCCTGTTAAGAAGGTTTTAAAAATGAAAAACACACTAACTATTAGTTTTTATATTCCAGGTGGATTAAATATATTAAATTTGTTATTCTTTTCCGGTTACACCATTTGACTTTTTGTGTCAAAAATTACACAAAATCTTTGTAAAAAAAAAAAAAAGAACACAAAATGTACACTCCAAAATTGTAAAAATATTATAAGATATTCTATCAAAACTGTCAAGTGGTATAATCCTAAAAACTTTATACAAGATAGTTTAATTATATTCTAAATAGTATTATATTCAAAAATATGCTATGAAATAGTATTATAGTGATAATTGTTTTTGAAAAAAAAGGTATAAATGGACTTTTATGTTTTAAGAGACCTTCTTAAACATGTATTTTAAGAAGTTTTTCATCTTGACAAACATGATTTATCACTGATGCCAATGTTTGATACCTAGAAAATATTATCACTTTTTCTATTAGTGGCATTATATGTTAATAAATGCAATTATTACAAGTTTCAATTTTTATAAATTTGAAAATCTAAAGGTATATTTCATGTTGAAATCTATAAAATTAGGAATTAAAAAAATGAAATCCTGACACCACATGTTGACTTTAATGTCATCATATGTAAGGTAATGTTATTCTTAACATTAAAATAAAAAAAAAAAAATCACAAAAAATAGAATTTTTTTGTAAAATAAATAAATAAATATTATACAGATGAACTTTTAAAAACATGAAACCAACATTGACCCTTTAACATCATCCTCACTAATAATAAATTATCTCATTATATATGAGATCATATTTGATGGTAAACTTTGGCCCATACATCCTGAACCAAACTGTTCCAAACAATCGCCTGGCCTCCAGTCTGTGATCGCCACCAGTTTCCGTTTCTGTTTCACACGAACGTCCCAGAATGAGCCGCAGTGTTCGCTCAACATCTGCAGAATGCGCTGTTAAGAATCGATCTTCAACCCGGCAGATGAAAGACAAACAAGTCGACGCTTCTTCTTCTTCTGGAGGAGGAGGAACGCGTCTATAGGTCGTTACAGCTGGTCAGGCGTGAGCTCAGAGTCACGCCATGGCTGCAGGATAACGCTGCGTGCAGCCAGACGCGGCGTTCTATTCTAAAAAAAAAAAAGAAATGACTAAACCGACTCATTTCTGTGCTGTAGTTTTCCCGTCTGACGTGTCAAAGTTTAACATCAGACCGACACCTGCTGCCCACGCCGACGACCGGCTGCGTGTTTCCCACAGCGATCGCATGCAGCGGCCGCGTTATCAGCGTGAAATCAAACGCGGCCGGAGTGTGAAATCCTGTTTCACAGATAAAACGCGCGACGTCGGATCACGGGGTTCGAGCGAGCGGGAGAGGGATCAGGACATGAGTGTGGTGACATTTATCCTGAAGCGGTGCATAGTCTGAGTCACATGAGCAGGATCCTGATCTGATCAACAGGTTGATTGACGGCGGAAGCATCAACAGATGTGCGTTTTTTGCTAATCTGCAAAATAAAACTGCAGCCTAACATTTTATACGCTGCTTTTTCCTGGAATATTTTAAAGCCAAAAATGCATAAAAATATTTTATCAATGCTTCCAATTCCCATCTTCAGATAATATTATTAGTCCTCAGGTCAGTGACATGAGAAAGGCAGAAACTTAGAAAATAAGAGTTTTAAAAATGTACATTTTGTGTGCATGTTGGTTTCTTGTCATTTAAAAGCCCATTTGTACTATTTATTTATTTTTTTAATTTATTTTTTACACAAAATGTCAAATAGTGTAACTGGAAAATAAATAATAATAAAAGCAGTATGCGGTATCAAGTTTTTTTAGGGTTACACCGCATTGACAATGTCCCAATAAAATATTTTTCTAAAGCACCTATTTAGGGTTCTGGCACTTTATTTCTTTGACTTTTTTTACAAAGGTATATGAATATAATATTAGAATGTACATCCTGTACACTGTTTTGTGACGTTGAGTTATATCACTTAAATAGGAAGTAAATTTCTGTATTTTACATTTCTAGCAACACGACTCTAGAGGTAGGAAAGTCCACCACATTGATCCAGACTGAAATATCAACTATTTGATAAAATATAGTTATATAATCATTATATTTATTATATAAGATATAATTACTTCTCATATGGTGCTACCACCAGGTTGAATTGCATTGCTATTTTTTTTTTACAAAAATCTATGGTACCAAATTTTACGGTTACAACACATTGCAGTTTTGTTAATGTCCCATTTGTCCACCACTTTTATTTATGAGCAAATAGCTCTAATAATAATGAACATTAACATCATTAAACCTGCTGAGCTGCAGGGTTTTCTTTGTATCATCACTGTGACTAAGTTGTGTCTAGCTAATGTTGATGTGGTTGCTCACTTCCTCGTCTGTGTTTGTTATAGCCAACGTTTCCTCTTATCGTTCAACACACACACACTGTACAGCTTCTGGTTTCGGTTTGTCAAGCGGCTGCATCGTCAAGATTTTTAATTACAATGATTAAAAAAAAAAAGGGGGGTGAAAGAAATACCTGGAAGTATTCAGTGATGAAGGAGCCCATCTCAGTTTTAAGGAGCCACCTGCAACGCAGAGAGAGGAAACATGGCGGCTGTCACACGTCCTTCCTGAACTCATAACCTCAGACTCACACAAACACAGGGGGAGGTCAAACGGGGGTTGGCTTCCCAGAATACCCACAAAGAAGAAGAAGATTTCATCACCTGATGCTCTCGTTAAGGGTGTAGAGCTCGTTAGTCTGCAGCACGCCTCCCTGGAACACCTTGATCACAGCTGATTGGACACTGAAGGGCACACAAAGGAAAACAAGTGAGGTCAGAGGTCAAACTCTTTAAATCACACAACCTTTATGTCTAAGAAATAAAAACTAATACTTAATTCATCTGGCTGTGTGTGAGTGTGCAGGTTTAAGTTTGCTGAGCAGTGACAAATCATGATTGGCATAGTGAGAAGGTCAAAAACTTTTTAAAATACAGTTTTGAGAAGCATTTATCAGGTCCCTTAAAATAAACATGAGACAATGACAAAACGTCATGTGATGTATTCCTAAAAACTTGGTAAAAGGTTTATATATATTTATAGGAAACACAAAGTGGACATTTAAATGACATTAAAACTAACACGTATTTTAAAAAGAGCTAGACTAGACAAGCATAATTAGTCACTGACCCATATTTTGTCTTGATGTAATTCTGAACGATTTGACAGAAAATGTTGAATGGTGTAAATGAAAAATGATGAATTTTAAATATTCAAATATAAAACTAGTTCACAGTATAGCATTTTTTTTATTTAAGTTAAATTATCTGGCACCAAGTTTTTAGGATTTTTAAAGGATGCCGTAGTTTGAGATTTTCTAGATGTATTTTCACTTCACTTCAAAACATTTATTTTCATACAATTAGAATTAAGCAGAATCTTGAAACTGGCTTGAGTGGTGCATCCTTTATTCTGGGGAATATTACATTAACATGGAGCGGTTTGCTTGGTTAGTTTTGTTCAGTTGGTGCATGATAACAACTAGACAAATTATTCAAACTGATGTTTCAGAGCAAGTGAGTGGACCTGGAAGAAGTCAAGAATGAACTTTACAAGCTACCGTTCTATCATTTCATCAACATATGAGATTGTGAAATAACTCATTTTTCCCCCCTAATCCGGGGCAGATTCTTCAGGAAGGTGTCATGTCTGACTGCGATGCTCCTCGCTCTGATTCAGCCGCTTGACAGGAAGTGCCCCAACTGCCACCTCCACTTCCTACCAAACATCCTGCCCGGCGCTGTGGAGACCAGGAAACAGACCCGGGTCCCGGAGGGGCCGCGAGGTTTTCAACCGAGACCCGAACATGCACGACCGGCCTGGTTCAGTAGAGAAATGCTCAGTGTTTGCTCTCAGTTCAAAAATCAACTATAAACTCCTCTAGTCGGGCTGTGGAGCAGTTTATTTATGAGTTTGTCCCCTGTTTTCCTATGTGACACATTATTATATCACACAAAGCGATACATAATAATGGTTTTACATCACTAAACTGATGCACTGATATTGTGAAAAACTACTGGTCCATACAACTCAAAGTGATGGTGGTGGTCCGTATCATCGTCATGTGACAAAGGAAAAACATGATATCCTCACAGTGAACCAGCATATTTGGCATGTTTAGAAAGAATTTAACATTTTTTTATTTAGTAAAATATATTTAGTGACATAGACATGAAGAAATGCTTCAGCTAGGACTCAGACATGGGTCTGCTGCTTATGAGGCAAGAACACTACCCCCTGCACCACCACAGAACACCTACAATGAGAATAATAGAATAATGATGTTTTGACTATTCATCTGAAGAAAATAATTTGTATCCATCCATAAAACAATAGTGTCTGGATTTCCTGAGGGTCAGTGAACGCATCTTGGAGTTTCAGCGTTTAGTTTATAGAAAGAAGAAAAGACGGCAGCACGTGAAGTTTTCTCAGGAAGTTTGTAGTTTTGTGGTTGGCTACGGCCACAGTAGCCTGTGTTAGTGAAGAATAAAGTAGCAGCTGAACCAGGAAACTTACTTTCACTACGTTGGAGGTTTGAATGGTGATAAAATGGTGGGATGTCATCGTCATGGTGATCCAGAGCTATTATATATAAAGAAATGCTTCAGCTAGAACACGCGTCTGCTGCTTATAAGGCAAGAACACTACCCCCTACACCACCACAGAACACCTACAGACCACAGACTTTAAGTTTTATAGGAAATTGAAAAAAAAATAAAAAATAAAAAAAAAAAATCACAAAAAAGGACACAGCATTTTTCCATTTAAAGAATTGAAATAAGTAATAATAATAACAATAATTTATTATTTTTTCCTGTCCCAAACTGCAGCCTGGTACAAATTAAAGGCCTGGTCTGATAAGTGATTTTGAATTTTTAATTATAACATTATTATTATATAATAATTGTTTTGAAATTAAATAAATATTTTAGAAAAAAAGGATACCCCCCATCGTTCCACGCACAAACTATATCTGAAAGTTGTATTTGATCCGACAACTTCAGAGAATAATGAGAGGAACAGACTGACAAACGCTCCTTGATTTATAGATATATTTGGTGATTCTCATTCAACGAATCATTTCATGTTTGTTCTAAAACATCAAAACACAGACACAGGCGTTCCACTTTATTTCTGGAATTGTTCCTTCATGGTTTGACAGAAATAATCTCTGCTACACACAGAGCAAACTCTCCAATAACAAAACAAGGTCAACACGTGCTATAACGGCTGGAGCGCGTATGAAACACGAGAGGGCTTTTAATTTGAAAACGGACACAGGAAGTGGCGGCGTTCAACGCCAAATCATCGGCGTAACTCGGTCGGTCAGTCGGGGACAGACATTCGCGCGTTTACAAGGCCAGCCAAACACAATGTGATCTGATCATAAAAACTAATCTGAGGCCGCTGACTCTTGACCTTTAAACAACCGGTTCTCTATGTCGTCTGGAAAATATGAGTTGGCACTTTTTTGTCTTTTTAATAAGATGATGTTTACACCCATAACACACACACACACACACACACACACACACACACACACACACACACACTATGTATACTATATTTTGACATTCACATCTGTGTCCCAAACACACAAAGATCATATCTGTGCTGAATGTCCTACTAAAAGTCAATGGAGACATTAGATAATCACTGTTATTTATACTAATAATATAATGATCAAGCTCAATTGATTATAGGGTTTAAATGTTTCTGCTCTTCCGTTTTTTATTATTGTCATGTGTCAATTTACAAATTTATTTTTAGCAGGTTGTGTCCTCTGAAGAAAAACAGATGATTACATCATTCAAATTAAGGAAATCTAAATATAAATAAATTTAGGTTTTAAACAATCGTGCTGTTCAGTGAATTCAACTAAATGTAAAATGTTGGATCAAACATAGAGAGAATAATTTGCTCTTTATCACTAGTGGACAAGTAATGTTGTCATATGTAACACCGGAGAAAAGCCTGTGCGTGCGTGTGTGTGTGTGTGTGTGTGTGTGTGTGTGTTGTAAACTAAAGATTAAGGATTAAAACCCGTTCAAGGTGGCCGCTGGAGGACATTTCCCACTCAGCTCCACACTGTGACCTGGACACTTTTATCCACTTAAAACTTTCAAAGATGGAAACCTGAGAATCTGTTCTCTGATTTTTTTTACTTTTGCAGATCCCTGTTTGCAATACCCCCTATTCTGTAGAGTCATGAAGATGAGGCCTATTTATCCCTTTATCATAAAATACCTAATAATTGTCGGGTTTCAATTAACCCCTTTAAATGCCAGGTGTATTTTCTCAAGTTTCTCTCTGGTGCAAAAAGTTCCTGAAATCCAGGTTTACTTCTGTGTAATGTGACCTATAGAGACTAATGAACACCCTCATGATGCTCTGGGGCCTCCCATCATGCCCCTGGGTGATAATGTGAAAATTGGGGAAAAAAAAAAAAAAAATCACCTTTAAGTCATTTTGCAAACTACATTAAAAAACACTGTTATTAAAAAATAACTAGTAATAGTACATCTAGGGAGCAGGGGTGTATTTTTTATAATTACAACTATATTTGTTAATTCAATTACAATAATTACAACTTAAACAAAGTGCTCTTTATCACACAGCTGTGACGTCACACTGGGGAAACAAAAAGACATTTCCAGAGCTTTTCTGGTCGATAGAAAGGTTTTTGACGATTAAAAAGTCTATGACTTAAAAATCTAGGAACACAAAGATTAGTAACTACAAGGGTTCTAGTTGTGTGGCCTGTCAAGAGTTTTACAGGATAATATTTTTCTACTGACGTCTATGTCTAGGTCATTGGACTGTCTCCCCCCCACACACCCACCTAAATTGACTCTGCACATGCAAAAATGTGCACACACCTGCTGCTGGTATATTTATATTTATATATATTGCTATTGCACTAGTCATTACATTACAACAACTACCTCACAATGCACATAACTGGGACAATCAGTACTGTTTTGTTTTGTCTGTTTTATCTTGTTGAATTTCTCCTTCCACACCCTACTACTCATGTCTTGTCCTGTCATACGTGTTTGTTTGTTTCTAGTTTTAGTTTAGCACTTTACCATTGTTGTTGTACCGTAGTTTAGGATTGTCTCGTCTTGCGCACCTGCACTTTGATGTTGTTGTACATGTAAAACGCATAGGATAGTGAGAAACGCAATTTCGATTCCTTTGTATGTCAAGTACATGTGAAGCAATTAATAAAATTGACTTTGACTATGGGAAAAATTATTTTTGGAAAACTATTTTTTGTTGCAGTACCACTCATGGCCACTAGGGAAAAAGAAATTAACATGCATCTGAATGCAGTCGCCCCCCCCCCCCCCCAACTCTTACTTATTCCTAAATTCATACTTAATCCTAACAAATAACCATGATTATTTATTTCTGTGGCGAAAAAAAAAAAGTTTGTTGACTTTATGACTTTTGTGAGGAAGTAAATCAGGATAGAGTACAATAATCTGATTTAGAAAAATGTACGTTATACTGAAGTCGTACTGGTACTGGTAGAGTAAAGAGTAAATTAACATTATTTCCAGTTTCGCTGAGTGAGATTTTCGTCAGTAGTAGCCTATTAGTGTTAATAACTCATGTTTGGGCTTAAATTTGATGAAAGAAAACTTCATGAACTCGTTTAGCATCATGTTGAACAGCATCAGAGAAGACGACAAACCTGTTCCACACGCTGGTGTTGGAGATCTGCAGCGAAGGCGAGCTGGCGTGAAACCGGGCCAGGTCCGACAGAACCGGAGAGCTCATAAACCGGGGCCTGGGCCGCCGGAACGATCCCATCATGCACTCTGGCTCTGGCTGCAGGGAGAGAGAGAGACCACGGTACGTCACCATCATATTAATACTGAATACACGTAATCAGAAACAGATGGTTGTTGAGTTAATATCAAAGAATCAACGTAACACTGACGCGTTCTAACAGTTCAGGTCTGTGGGACCCATTTTTAAGTATTTCACAGAAAAATGGTACAAATATTTATAGATTAAATATATTTTTCAGGCAGATGCTGTGTAAGCTAAGATAAAATTTGTCTGTAACTGCAGCGTTACAGATAAAGAGAAGAAAATAAAGCTGAAGAAGATAAACTATAAAAAAATAAATAAATAAATATATAAATAAAAATTAAAAAAAATACACAACACAATGTACACAATGTAAGCTGACCTGAGAAGGTGTTATTTCTAATGAAATGAAAAAAACTTAATTAATCTGTACATTTGTTGATAATTATCCAATTGTGGTTGTTTTATGATGCATTTCCTTTTTGATTTTATTGAAAAAAAATGTGTGATATTACCATTCATAAATGTGACCAAACAAAAGTAAAGGGAACTAATGTAAAAAGTGTTTATATTACTCACAAATGGAATGAAGTGAACATCTGCTGAGTATTTTAACAGAAAACGTGTTCGTTATAATTATTAATTATATCTATTATGGTCAATAAATGATCCTGGATTGTATTTTTTTGTGTTGAATGAATGATTTAGAAGTGTTGAAGGCGGCAGAAATGTTTTTGAGTGTTTATTTTTTGTGTCTCCAGGTGGTCGTATCAACTTTCATTTTACTTCATTATAATGCAGCGACTAGCCTGGGCTGGATTTAACTCATGATTAGAATATAAGAAAAACCAGGAAAACACAAAGAGGGAATTTGATGCTAAACAATTTTAAACACATGTTTGCACAAAATGACAGAGTTTTGAATAGGGATCTTTAAATAGCCTGTATGAATAGAAGAAACGATTAGAGCAAAGAAGGAAACTTTAACATCTTTTATCTTATATGTGGAAATCTGACATCTGTTATAGGACAAACTTAAAAAATTATGAACCAATCCTTTATGGAAAATAAGTATAGGGACAATAAGGCAAATTCAATGATATGTTCACTTATTTATTCATTTATTTTCTCTACACACACATCCTGCACCTTAAGTATGCATTAGCTATGTATGTGTACATGTGTGTATGTGTGTATATATGTAAACATGTGTGTATGTCCGTATATATATATATATGCAAATATGTAAATATGTCTGTACGTGCATGTATGTATGTATATATGCTTTGCTTATGCATACTTTTTTATTGCTATTTATTAGCATTTTCTCTCCATTCTATGTCCATAATGCATACTGTGTATGCGGATCAACAAATTCTACGAACTTTGTACATAGTGTTGTGTGTTTTTATTTTTTATAGTTTTTATCTTCTTTTCTTTTTCTTTACTCTGTACGCTGCAGTAACAGACAAATTTCCCCGTTGTGGGATCAATAAAGTCTTATCTTATCTTATTTGTGTGCAAAACAACAACTTTAAGAAAAATGTCAGGCCAACAAAATGTAAACTACCAGCAAATTTATTGCAGGATGACAACTATTAGTTTGCTGTAAATTGGTCATAAAACGTGATAAATTTGTGAGGATCACCACAGTCAGTAGGATTCATCTTCTGAAAATGAATGATGAAAATTTTCTGAGATACTTCAGTCGGAACCAAAGGATCGGGCTGACTTTTCCATCCATAGAGCCGAGGAGGCAGCAGCCGTTCGCAGCGTTTACTGTACGAGCAGATTTTTACTTCCTGTTGACAGCAGGCGTCCGATTCATTTAGAAACGCAGAAACACAAGCTTCCTCTGAACCGCAGCTTCCTGCAGAACGAACGCCGCTGACCTGAGCTCGGCGTGCGTGTGTGTGTGTGTGTGTGTGTGTGTGTGTGTCGTCCAGAGGTCTCACTCTGACTGGTTTTCCAGGGACCACAGACAGGCCTCAGCTCTTCTTCTTCTTCTTAAACATTTTCACACCCTGCCATTATTTCAACTTTGTGTCTTTGAACTGGAGTCAGTTTACGGTTTGTTGTATATTTGGCCTCCTCCCCCCCCCTCCATATTTAAACTAACACAACCACAGGCGTAGTTTTGTCCACGTATGACGCTTACATGTTTTGTCTAAATTTGCCTTTTCTTTGAACTGGAGTCAGTTTACAGCCTTTCATAGAGTATATTTGGCCTCGTTTTTTCCCCTCTCTTTAAACCGACATAACCACAGGTGCAATTTTGTCAATGTGAAGCTTTCAGTCGCTTCTTTGTGATTTTTTTTTTTTCTTAACTGCGCGTGCATCATTGACGTATACCTAAAGAAAACCTCTCAGTAAAATCCGGCTGAGGAGTCACTCATGATTACAGCGATGGAAAAGGTTTCTTGTGGCTTCCATGGCGGGAGAGCCAGTGACTCAACTCAAAATTGTACGTTGAAGTTAGAGGGAATATATTTTTTTACACGGCTTGTTTTTTTGTTCCTCTCTCCGTGCATCACGTTAACACTTCTCTTCTTCCCTCGACGTTTGGCCACAGTTTTCACAGCTGAAACATACCATATTTTCACGACTATAAGGCGCACCTTAAAGTCTCTATATTTTCATCAAAATGTTGGTGCTCCCTATGTGTGTATGTAGGGGAAGTGTGGGCATGGATTGTAGATAAAATAACGGGGATGTGCGTTATGCAGAACATCGTTGTTTTAACAACCTGAAAATGGTAAAGAGACACGCTGATAAAGCACAGTTTAAACTGAAGGAAATCAGCTACACAGCTGAGTTTAAGACATAAGACAGGTGGTACGAGTTGGAGGAAAGACTGGATCAGTGGATCACAGAGCAGAGACTGGATCAGTGGATCACAGAGCAGAGACTGGATCAGTGCATCACAGAGCAGAGACTGGATCAGTGGATCACAGAGCAGAGACTGGATCAGTGGATCAAATAGCAAAGACTGGATCAGTGGATCACAGAGCAAAGACTGGATCAGTGGATCACAGAGCAGAGACTGGATCAGTGGATCAAATATCAAAGACTGGATCAGTGGATCACAGAGCAGAGACTGGATCAGTGGATCACAGAGCAGAGACTGGATCAGTGGATCACAGAGCAAAGACTGGATCAGTGGATCACAGAGCACAGAACGGATCAGTGGATCACAGAGCAGAGACTGGATCAGTGGATCACAGAGCAAAGACTGGATCAGTGGATCACAGAGCAAAGACCGGATCAGTGGATCACAGAGCAGAGACTGGATCAGTGGATCACAGAGCAAAGACTTGATCAGTGGATCACAGAGCACAGAACGGATCAGTGGATCACAGAGCAGAGACTGGATCAGTGGATCACAGAGCAGAGACTGGATCAGTGGATCACAGAGCAAAGACTGGATCAGTGGATCACAGAGCAGAGACCAAATCAGTGGATCACAGAGCAAAGACTGGATCAGTGGATCACAGAGCAAAGACTGGATCAGTGAATCACAGAGCAAAGACTGGATCAGTGGATCACAGAGCAAAGAGACGAGTGGGAGAAGCGTTCTGATGGTCACCATTTGACTAAAAGCAGTAAAGCAGCAGAAGAAATGAAAATTGAACATTTCCGTCTTGGTGCTTTCGTTTAGGTGCCATTTCTCCATCCAGACCAGGACTACGGTAGCACAGCAACTTCCAGCGGATTATAACGCATCATTTAGAGGAAAGTGACTCTGATGGTGAAGAAAGTGAAGCTGGCATGTTTGATGGAGATTTAGCTGCTGTTGGAATCAGAAACAGAGGATGAGGACTTTGATGGTTTGATGACATTACCCCGCTCTATTTTTAAATACACACACTTGTGTGCTTGATTTATCGTGTGTTTTACCATGATGATTAAAAAAATTTTAGTACTTTGTAATCAATACTTAAATAAAGCACAACCAAACTCAGTTTAGCTCCTTCTCTATTTGTGTATATATGTGTGTATATAAAACCCTATAGTTAGGTTCCTTATGTGTGCGTTAAATACAGTAATGACACACAGAACTGAGACTGCACACTGTGCTTTATGGTCGTGAAAATACAGTATTTGCATCCACTGGCAATTTATATGAAATTGCACCACCCCTTAAAATTCCTTTCACACCTGCCATAAAGTCACCTCCACAGACTAAAGCGTAATAAGTATTTATTATACAAGTAGGACTCAACAATAAAAAAGCACACTTTAAAATATGATGCCATCGATTCTGTTCCAAAACCGACTCAGGATCACGCCACTTCACTCAGAAACAGCAGAACTATTGTATTCTGTGACACAGCTGGAAGGATAATTCTCTCTATTTCGAAGCCCTTGAATTCTCTCTGTTCCCGTTCACACGTCAGAAATTGAGAGTCATTACTTATCAGAGCGATTTTACTGAAATTAACCAATTTTTGGTGAGAAGATGTTAAAAAATGACGGAGAAAGTCTGAAGTTGGAGGGTTCATGTGTAATATTTGTCCTCCGGGTGAATCCATCCCAATATCTGTGTAAAAAGTTGGTGATAAAACACAAGTCCAATTGATGGAGAATGAATCATGAGTGAATAATTCACGAGATTTAGCTGCCTATGCCTAAACTGTGGTGTAATCCCAAAAACTTGGCACCAGATATTTCAACTCTCTTAAAAAGGTTTTAAAAAACACATGCTATCAACCAGTTTTATATTCTGGGTAGATTAAATATTTATAATTTATCAGGGTTACTGCACATGACAGTTTTGGCTTCATCACACTAGTCACTGACCCACAAATAAAATTAAATTCAGCGAATAATTGTAGATTTGACATAAACACACAATGTACATTTTGAGAGACCTGATGAATGCTTATTAATAATAATAATATTATTAATAAATTAAAAACACATGCTATTAACTAGTTTTAATTCTAAAATTCTAGATGGATTACATATTTAAAATTTATCATCCTTTTTTTAGTTACACGTATTGATGGTTTAAGACAAAAAATATGCACAAAATCATGATTTTTGTAAAGATAAATGGTAAAAAATGAGACTTTTAAATGACAAGAAACAAACACAAAATGTACATTTAGAGAGACCTGATGAATGATTCTTAAAACTCCAAAAAAAAATTTTGACAAAAAAAAAAAATATCCAATAGTATAACTGAAAGATAATGATAAAACTAAAATATTTAATCCCCCTAGAATATAAAATTAGTTTATAGCATGTGTTTTTGATTTATTAAAACCTTTTTAAGTTAAACTATCTGGCACTAAGTTTTTATGATTTTTTCATATATTCAATATTATAATGAATGAAAACAAGAATTCACAAATTTTTACTTTTATGGAAAATGGTTAGAATTGGCTAATATTGGATGAAAACTTTATCCTGTGTGAATAAAAACGGAATAAATGTCATAGCGTAGCTGTTGGGATGAGGAAACATCCTGCTCCATAAAAGCTTCTGGACGGACAAAACCGACTGTAAACCTTGAGATCTGACTTCAGCTGGAAGGACAAAAAAAAAAAAAAAGCTGAGATCTCACAGGAGTCTTGTAAAAAATCGAACTGTATTAAAACAGATGTTATATTCAAGGAGTCCCGGCTCTTGCATGGAAGCCTGAGCCGGTGTTTTCTCCTCCACCGGCCGAGCGGAGCCGCTCCCGTCCAGAACGCCCAGGTGGCTGATGGGATGTGTGCGTCCCCACAGGCCCTCGCTGTGCCGTCTCCTCACATCACAGCCAATGGGAGGCCCTCGTGCTGAGCATCAACACAAACACACTATTGTTTATTTGGCAGCGCCCTGCCAAAAAACCAGAGGAGGTCGATAAATGCTGATTTCTCTCTCTCTCTCTCGCTTGGCAACTCAAAAAGAGAGAAGGAACAATAGAGGAGAAAAAAAAAAGCCTGGGACTTTTCTCCTGGACGACCAGCAGGGTTAGAAATGAGTAAAGCAGATTAAAACTTTCTATTCTACTTATGGTATTAAATTTGGAGTTATGTGCATTCAGCATTTTTTTTCCCTCGTTAACTTGAAAAGGAAAGTTACAACACACACACACACACACACACAGACAAATGCACACACACACACACAAACAGACGAATGCACACACACACACGAATGCACACACACACGCACACACAAACAGACGAATGCACACACACACACACACGCACGCACACAGATGAATGCACACACACACACACACACACACACACACACACACACACGAATGCACACACACACATACACACAGACAAATGCACACACACAAACACACAAACAGACGAATGCACACACACACACACACACACACACACACACACACACACACACTTGCAAACAGAGGAACGCACACACACATGCATGTATACACACACACACATGCATGAGCATGCACACACACAAACAGATAAATGCGCACACACACACACAGTCTGTGGCATAACAACCAAAGTTGTTATTTCTTTTTATTTTCTTGATGATTTTATTCATTTATTGCAATTTCAATTTTTTTTAATAGATTCTGGCCAAATCTTGTGTCAAACTTTATGCACAAAAAAAAAAAAAGCTGGTGGACAGAAACACACTTATTGTGGGTTTAGCAGCTCATTACCCAGATGAGAGTGGGAGGGTGATAATGAACCGAGTGTGTGTGTGTTCACATTTTGCCAGGGACTACAGGTTGTGTGTGGGAATGAGACCATGTGTACACAGTTCACCACATGCGGCGCTTGCAGCATTTAGTGGAACACACACACACACACACACACACACACACACACACACTCATTGAAGAATTTAAAAGCCACTCTGTGTAAAACTGCCCAGAACGTCTCAGCATCTGTTGCTCTACAATCTAAAGATTCTACGGTTCATTTGAGAAGCTGAATGATCTTGCTGCCCAAACGCTCTGATCTTCTGCTCTACATAAAGGTGGGTGTCAGGCGTCACGTATGTAACCGTCAACATGGCGACACAATCTGGTTACACACCAGAAACCAGTCATCACTGAAAGGTCAACCCCCCCACCACCATCCGTCAGATCATCCTCCATCAGTCTGCTCAAGCTGCCTCCTCTATACTACAATTCCCAATTCCCAGAATGCCTTTCAGCTAACAAATTTACCTACTGGTAATCTAGTCTGTTAATTGTTAGGGAGACATAATATGTTTGTTAAAGGTTGAATATGTAGAATTTTCTATCCATCCAGCCATAAAACGATAGAGTCTGGATTTCCTACAGGTCAGTGAACGCGTCTTGGAGTTTCAGCGTTTAGTTTATAGAAAGAAGAAAAGACGGCAGCATGTGAAGTTCTTTCAGGAAGTTTGTAGTTTTGTCATGTTTAGAAATATTTTACTTTTTTTTAATTTAGTAAAATATATTTAGTGGCATAGACACAAAGAAATGCTTAAGCTAGGACTCAAACACAGGTCTGCTGCTTATGAGGCAAGAACACTACCCCCTACACCACCACAGAACACCTACAGGACTTTAGGTTTCGATGAGAATAATATAATTATAATGTTATGACTATCCATTTGAAAAATGTCACATACTATACATTTACTCTATATATTGTATTTTTTCATTATTTTTAAATGATTCTTTGTGTTTGTTTTTTATATTGGAAATTTAAGGTTGATCTGACAAACAGTGATTTGTGATTCACAGATTGACGCTCCTTGCTTTAATCCTTTAAATACCACAATGTAAAAAGCATCATTATAAGAAAAGTGAAAAAAAACAATGAAATGTATCAGTGAGATGTACTTTAAAGTATTGAAAATATTTATTTTGCAGAATATTTATTTTGACTGATGCAGCAAATATGTAGATGGGTTTTTAACTGTTTTTTTCTGTATTTTATAAAATATATTTAGTGTCATTGACGCAAAGAAATGCTTCAGCTAGGACTCAAACACAGGTCTGCTGCTTATGAGGCATTAACACTACCCCCTACACCACATTAGAACACCTACAGAACTTTAAGTTTTATGATGATAATAAGGATCTTTTGACCATCAATCCAAACAATTTCACCATAAAGGATACCCCCCATCATGCTATAATTAAACTACCCCCCCATCATGCTATAATTAAACTACCCCCCATCATGCTATAATTAAACTATATGAAACAAACAGTCACAGACACTCCTTACATTTACTATAGATATGATATGACATGATGATATATAATATTACTGATCAACACTGATAGACGCAGTTGGCAAAAAAACCTGGAAACCCTACTTCTGGATTATTTTTTTTTTTTTTTTTTATGGCAACTATGAGTTTGTGACACTAGATGTTGGTTATTTTACATTTTCCACCTTTAATCAAATTTAGCTGAATTATTTATCTTTTTTTTTTGTCTGTGGGCTTTGGTTTTAAAAAGGTCGACTGTCTTCTTGTAAAGGTTGCCACAAATAAGCTATTAAAACCAGTGGAATAACGGCGTTAAAATGCCCCTCACCCCGCCATTACTAACATCAGCATAATAAACCTTCATAATAAAAGTTCACGACTGCTGCATCTTACTTCAAGATGCATTCACTGACCTTCAGGAAATCCCAGTACATTTTAAACTAAAAAAAAGCAACGCAATAGTTACTCTGTTACTTATTGTGAGAAGTACCTAGTGTTAGCTGATGTATTTGGCACAAAACCAGAAGTGTGGGGACGTTCTGTGTTTGTCGCTCCACCTCCAGCTTTCCAACACTCTTAAGAAAAAAAAAAATCCCATATGTCGACGCTGTATGGCACCAAACATGAGTCATTTCCTCCGAGGCGTCGTGCCAGACAAAAAATTTTATTACATGAATATTTTAGATTTCGGTACAAACCCAGTGTGGTGGAAGGCCTTTTCCTGGTTTTTTGCCAAATGGAACATCTACCTGCGTTTGGCGCTTGCCCAGGTGTTAATTTTGGACCTGCGAGTGTAAATCCTGCCAAGGTTTTCCAGGTTAGCGCCAGAATCTAAATATAGAGCTGGAAAGGTACACGATGCGTCTCATTTCGAGATTCCCCCTATATGTTTTAAGAAAACACAGGTTAGAATAATAATAATGTGCCTGAATTGTGTTTTCAACAAAAAGGTCTGAATGCCTCAATCAAATCCTTTAAATAGTAATAATAATAATAATAATAATAATAATAATAATCTTCGTCCTATAAAAATCTAGAATCTATGAATATATGGACAAATGGGCCTCTATTCACCTATGGAGATATTAAATTATCATCAATTATCACATGAACAATGTACAGAGTGAATTACTGATTAGTTTAAAATAATATTCATTAAATAAAAATAAATTAAAAAATGTAAAAAATATGGACATTTCTAATAATTGACCCCAAACTTTTGAATGGCAGTGTACAGTTTTAAGAAAATTTACATTTTCTGTTCATGTTAGTTTCTTGTTATTTAAAAAGTCCATTTGCGCCATTCATTTTTTTTTTTACAAAAAAAATGATTTTGTGCATTTTTTGGGCATAAAACATCAAAACATTAAACTGAAAAAAATGATAAACTTAAATATTTAATCCACTTAGAATTTAACTAGTAAATAGCATGTGTTTTTGATTTTTTTTTTATTATTACTATTATTATTTAAGAGAGGTAAACTATCTGGTGCCAAGTTTTTAGGTTTACACCACATGATAGTTTTGGCACTGTTCAATCAACATTTTTAATTAGCTGAGGAATGTAGATATTACATTAGTATAGTCATTTACCACATTAATGTATAGAGTGGATTTATGATTAGTTTAAAGTCATATTCATTGAAAGAACTGATTTTCTTTCAAAAATAAATAAATAAATAACTTGAGAACTGTAGTTTAAAGAACATTTGTCAGGTCTCTCACAATATACATGTTGTGCTCATGTTGGATTCTGGTCAATAAAAAAGTCCAATTTTTCTATTTGTTTTTAGAAAAAAATCATGATTTCCTGCATTTTTGGCATAAAACATCAAAACATGTAACTGAAAATGAATGATAAACTTAAATATATAATCCACCAATAATATTTTTAAGCGAGTTAAACTATCTGGTGCCAATTTTTTGGGTTACACCACATGACAGTTTTGACATTGTTCCATTAACATATTTAATTTGCTGAGGTTTTTACCACATTTCCAAAATATAGAGTGTATTTCTTATTAGTTTAATGTTATCTTCATTGGAAAAAAAAAGTGTTTTCTTAAAAAAATAATTAGGATATTTCTAAGTGACCCCCAAGCTTGTGAACACTAGTTTAACTGTCCATTCTCAGCATATGAGTAACTTGTGCATGCGACGTAGCTGGCCAAAAACCGGTTGTGATGTCACAAATTCTGGGTTTAGAACACTGACTTTTCTGTTTTGAATGTCCTCTCTGTGTTCGTGTGGGTTTCCCCCCCGACTCCTGGCCGCTTCGCGACCGGCCGACAGATTCCAAAAAGGATCAAAAACTCAACGAACAGCCGCGCGACTTCCAGCGGGTTTTTTCTACGGGTCGAAAAACGCCGGGAATAAATAACCTGTAATGTTAAGGAACAGGCATAATGACAGCAGACCTCAGTCTGACTGGTTCTGTGGACGGAGATATGCAAAATTTTATCTACACGGTCGGAAGGTTCTGTGTGATAAACAGGAACTAAAGATAAAAGTGACGCTTTCTACCATCGGGAGCTTCTCACATTCAGGCATGTGCTGTCACAAAATCTACCTATAAAAGATAAATGAATCAAAAAAAAGGAGACAGAAAGAAAAACTCAAATAAAAGTCACTAGGAAGCATTGATTTACAGTGATGGAGGCAGAAAGCACGGCCTGTTTCTGGTGCTGGAGTTAGCATGTGGGCTAATCCTATAAACAGAAGCCCCCTGTCATGAGAAAGTACTCAGAGACTAATGCAATTACAGACCCACACACCCACTTCTTTTCCCTTTAATGCAAAAAATAGCAAATATCTGATGGTTGCAGGTTCTGAAATTTAAAAATTTGCTGCTTTCCCCATCTTACATGCACTAACACAACAACCATACCTTTAAGTAATTGCAGGTATAATCAATAAATTTGTTCTATGGTATGTGCATGTTTGTCTATAAGATTTAAAACACAAAATCTTACATTAGGATACAGGAAAAAGTTCTTTTCCTCATTGAATTTAAAAAAAAATCCATTATATTAGGGTGGAAATCAGACACATTTACAGTCTTTTTAGCATCAAATTCCCTCTTTGTGTTTTAAGTTTTGTCCTGAAGCGACTTTCACACTGAAGCTTCGTTTATTTATTTTTAGTTTTTATAGTCGCACAAATGGGAGGAAATTACAGTTTTTACGCTGCCTAACTTTACTAGTCTTTACTTGGGCTCAAATCGGTTGTGTGAGATTTATAACATAAACTCTATGTAGTGTTGAAAAGTAGCTGAGTACATTTACACAAGTATTTCAGATACAGTTTTGAGGTACTATTTTACACTGTGATGCTACTTTATATTTGCATCCACTGAATTTACTTTACTTTCTATTCAACTACACATATTCAAAAAAATCACTTGCTTCTCAGAAAATTTTAATATTTTACATACAATAAACATGCTTTATTATCTATATTATATAAAAATATAGAATGAAGATTATGACTAAAGTCGATCGACAAATACTTTTAATTTACCTAGTAGTACTTTAAATTAGCTCCATGTGGATGAAATAAAACATTAAAGCTCTGATGTGTATTTAGTGATTAAAATAATATAATTTAGGCAATCTGCATAATTCTTTAAGTACATTTTACTGAAAATACTTTTTAATTCAGACTTCTTAAATGGCTGGGACAGGTCTGGTCTGCAGGTTGTTTTATAAATTAGGAGGTCAAGACTTCCACAAATGATGTCATTTCACTTAATTAGTTCATTTTAATACATTTCTTCTCATGTTCAAATTTTCAATCTTTGAATTTTCCTATTTTAATGAGATTTTTTCTGAATTGTTGTAGAACCTTGTTGTAGAAATGTGCTATACAAATAAACTGAATGCTGCAGTTTCTATGCTTCATAGATCTGGAACAAACTCCATGAGAACTAAAACACACTCTATGGAACAAACTTCCAAAAAACTGGAATAAACTCCAAGAAAACTGGAACAAACTCCCAGACAACCGGAACAAACTCCCAGACATCCGAAGCAAACTCGCACAACACCGGAACAAACTCCCAGACAAACGGAACAAACTCCCAGACAAACGGAACAAACTCCCAGACAAACGGAACAAACTCCCAGACAAACGGAACAAACTCCCAGACAACCGGAACAAACTCCCAGGACACTGAAACAAACTCCCAGACAACCAGAACAAACTCCCAGAACACCGGAACAAACTCCCAGAGAACCGGAACAAATTTCCAGACAACCAGAACAAACTCCATGAGAACTGAAATACACTCTATGGAACAAACTTCCAAAAAACTGGAATAAACTCCAAGAAAACTGGAACAAACTCCAATAACACCGGAACAAACCCCCAGAACACCGGAACCAACTCCTAGACAACCGGAACAAACTCCCAGACAACCGGAACAAATTTCCAGACAACCAGAACAAACTCCCAGAACACCGAAACAAACTCCCAGAACACCGAAACAAACTCCCAGACAAACGGAACAAACTCCCAGTAAACCAGAACAAACTCCCAGACAACTGAAACACACTCTATGGAACAAACTCCAGGAAAACTGGAACAAACTCCAGAAAAACTGGAACAAACTCCAGGAAAACTGGAACAAACTCCCAGAGATCTGCAGATCTGCTGCAAATCTCACTGTTTTATAAAATCAGACCTCAAGACATTTTCACTGCACTGTAATCAGCTGCTTTCGAATTATACTTATATTAATATACTTCTATTACTCAAACTCAAAATTAATTATTTTTTTTTCTAATTTATTATTCCTAAATTTGAACCCTTTTTAAACATTTTTAAAATTGATGCTTTTGAAGTTTATGTAAAACACTTTAAATTACCTGACATTTCCCCTAGAAATAAAACTATAGAATATTACTGCCAGTATTTCTACTTTTACTAGTAAAAGTATCTGAGTACTTCATTCACCACTGTTTTTAAGTTGTTTTCTTACGTGAATTTAAAGTAAATTTCTACGAGCAGTCTTAGAACAGCTGCGGCTTTTCGCGGCACCGTGCGTGTAAATATTGCGGGTGAACGCGTGAGAATCCTCCGTTTGCGGCGTCTCTCTGCGTGAAAGCAGAAGCTCGGCTGAGTTTCAGCTCGTGCGTGAAACTCACCTGTTAGCGCCGCTTCTGCTGCTGCGATGCGGGAGAATCAACGCGTCTGCGGAATAAAAAAAAAGAGAAAGAGAAGGTGAAGAGACGCCGCGCGGCGCCGCATCACCGCCGCATCCTCAGCGCGGCGAGTCGGTTCCGGCGGTAAAAATAGAAAAACAACAAAAAAACGACAAAAGTTACCGACGCGTGCGGGAGAGTGACTGAAAGTGTCGCTAAAAAGTCCGCACGCTGAAAAAGTCGCTCGTTCCACTTGTTGTTTGGCGCTAACTGCGGACAAACCGCCGCGTCTGCCGCTATTCAACAGGCTGGAGGCTAGCAAAGCTAACGCGGCTAACGGCGGGGAGCTTCCGGTCAGGTCCTTCAGAATAAAACAACTCCTCAAACTAACCCACTGACAGCTGGGTGGGGGAAATACTGAGATCCTATACTGAAAACAAGAGAAAATAGAACAGATAAAAATAAAAAATATATGTTTCCAAAAAAAAGTTGTAAACATAGTCTCAGGACAGGTTCATGCTATGTAAGTCGGTACGTGGGATACAATAGGTTTCATTCCCTGGGAATTTACATATTGGTGTGAACCTTTTTTTTAACATTTAAAAAAAAGAATATTTGGTAAAGAGTTTTTCAAAATTCCGTATAAAAGTCAAATTTTTGGTTGTGAGACAACACGTGACCTCATTAATTGTATGTCCTTCAAAATAAAAGCACCCTTTACACACCAAACTGAAAAATAACTATTTTATTTTTCAGCTTTGTAGAAAATAAGGATAAAGCTATTATTATCTCATGGCAACGCTATGCAATAGAGGGTTAACTGTTTGTATACAGATTATAAAGGGGACTAGAAGAGTAAAATTAAAACTATTAACAGTTTTTACTACATTTCATTAGTTTCTGATTATTGCACAACCTCCTACTGTGGAAGAATAAGATTTTGCAAGAATAAGCTTCAGACATTATTCGTGCTAAACCTTCTTCCACAGGACGAATGAAGGATGAACACGAGTTATCTCGTCATAATAAACACTGGTTGGAACCATCGCTCAGGTTTTTAGTTTTGATTCAGGCCACAGGGCTAAAACCATTTCTGCAGAATGAAAAACCTCCAAGAAAAATCTCTCAAAATGAAGTCAGTAAACACAACTAGTTTTATATTCTAGGTCAGGGGTCGGCAACCCAAAATGTTGAAAGAGCCATATTGGACCAAAAAAACAAAAAACAAATATGTCTGGAGCCGCAAAAAAATTAAAAGCCTTATATAAGCCTTATAATGAAGGCAACACATGCTGTATGTATCTATATTAGCTATATTAGCCTACTATCAAAATGACTAAGTTGGCTACAAATACATAATGAGCCTTCATGATTGAATGTTTATTTTCCCTGCAGCGCATCCTGTACAGAATGACGCACCACGTGACTACTCTGTTGTACGATGCCACCTCAAGTTTAACTTCATTACAATATTAATGAATTATGTTTCATTGCTTTGATGAAATTAAAGAAATCCGATTTTTGATGTCATTTTTATTTTGACAACAAAATGGAACGTGCATAACGTGCCCCTTATCTGGGCAACAAACAGAGTGCAATGAAACGCAGCCTGCATTTATAAAAATAAAACAGCAGCCTTTTGAAAAGGTAAAGTATATAAAATCAAATTAATACAGTTTAAGTTTGATTTCCGTGCAAATGCCAAGCAAGTCAGTGCAAGGGTAAAACGCAGCAGCATCCTCTTCTCTTTTGACACGCAACCAACGCAGCTATCCTGGGACCTGAGCAACAAAACACAATAATATCCCTAAGTGTCATTCCAAATATATACTGACGAGAATCAGAAATCACTTTATAAAAACAACCACTTTGTTACTAAATATGTGCCTATGACAGGATTGTGTTCTTACCCGTTTAATGTGACTTCTGTTTTCGGACATCACTAGTCTAGCTAGCTATCACTAGCTTCTCAACATCGGGCATGTAAGATGTAACTTTAATCTTGACGCAGGACTGCAAGCTCTCATCTGTGAGGCGGGTGCGATATTTTGATTTGATGTAGCTGCAAATGTAGCATGCCTTCCCTGGAAATGTCTTTGCCGGTTTGTTTACAACAGCCACCTGCCTGGCATCCCGCCCTGCTGATAGAAACGTGTGTCGCAGGCTATGACGCAAATCTTCGTTGACAGAAATGTTGAAATGTAATATTTATTCTACACATTTTTACAGCATTGGAAAACGTTAAGAATGTTTGTGTCATGTTTGTCCTCCTACAGAAACCATATTAAAACAAAAAATATATTTCCCTCCCCCATCTTTTTTCCATTTTCAAACATTTATGAAAAAGCTCCAGGGAGCCACTAGGGCAGCGCTAAAGAGCCGCATGCGGCTCTAGAGCCGCGGGTTGCCGACCACTGTTCTAGGTAGATTGAATATTTTAAATTTATCTTTCTTTCTCAGCTACACCAAATTGAAAATCGTGATTTTTATGAAAAACAGACAAAACAGACTTTTAAATGACAAAGAAACCAACATAAACACATTATGTACATTTTGAGAAACCCGATGAATGCTTCTCAAAACTGTATTAAAAAGACGTTTTTGACATTTGCATCTTGCCAAACATCAAAGTTTAAGGTTTTGCACAAACTCTGAATCTTATTCTTGCACAGTATGAGGTTCTGCAAGAATTAAACACTAAATAATTAAAGTAAAAAGCACAATGCCAAAACTGTCATGTGGTGCAGCTTAAACACTCAATACTAGATAATTTAATTCTCCTAAAAAGGTTTTTATTAAATTATAAACACATGCTATCAACTAGTTTTATAACTAAATGGACTTTTTAATGACCAGAAACCAACATGAACAGACCTGATGACCTGATGAATGCTTCTTAAAACTTTATTTTAACAAAGTTTTTGACTTTTTTGTCACTGCTTCAGCTCATAATTATCTACATGTGTTGCAGTAGTTTTATTGTTTGACATTATTAGATTATTAATAATGAAGCATCATTGTTAGAGCTGCATGTTGCATGTGGTTTCTACTACTTTATATGAGTAAAGGTAGAAATACTACCATTAAAAATAAATACAATTCCTAAAGTTAAAATGTAGGTAAAAGTATAGAAGTGTTTTCAGTATGAAAAGTAAAAGTGCTCATTATGCAGACTGTTATATTAATAAAGCGCATTATACTACTTATTTTGTATTAATTAATAATGTGTCATGAGATCATCATTGAGGAAAGAGGAAAAAAAAAGTTCTGATCTTTAACTCTGCACTTTTTCTCTAATCGTATGTGTTGCTGAAAAAACGAAATAATTTGAAATAAAGCACATGATAGAAACTGATTAATCAACTTAGGGTTTTATTTCTATAAAATCTACTTTGCGTGTGCAGCTCCCATTCGACAGGTTTCTATTCTGCAACATATGACTTGAGTTAAAACTGAAAAATGAAAGCGCCGTCATCGAGCTAAAATCAGCGTTTGCTTCTCTTTTGTGTTTTTTTACCGTTTAGAATTATATCTGTGAACTGACTAACTTCCTCCTCTGTCCTCTGTTTATTATGTGTTTGGTTAAAGCAGAAACACAGAACTTCTCCACAGACAAACAGAGTTCAGGACCTCAGATATTCATATTTATTAAAACTTTTTTCACTTTACATTTTAAAACTCATTAGATTACAATTCTTCTGCTTCTTCTGTATTTGGACCACATGTAATTCCTCAAAATGCATCTAAATATAAAGTGATCTCTCTCTAAAAAAGCTCTTTCCTTCACATTTTTTCTTTTTAATTAAAATTGAAAGTTTTATTGTGAAGGCCAATCACTCATTTCCTGTATGGCTATATATGGTGATGTGGAGCTTTACTCAGATCCTCTCTCTGAAATATGATTGGTTGAGAATTATTCAACATGTGAATATTCATGAGGTGAAACAACAGGACTAATGTGGAAGTTGGTCAAATTTTAGTGGTTTTATCTCATTTGTTTCATCATTAATATTCTGAGTCTGTGCTTTTTATTCTTCATTTTCCTGCTGAAAATATAGGAAAAATGTGTTGTAGTAAAGTGTGTGTCATAATTAATCCAAAAAACATGAGTTTGGTTTGATGATTTGCAGTAAAATGTGTCTACAGGACATTTATTCTGCAGAAAATACACTGTGCAAATCAGTAACTGATTTATTCTTGATACTCAGGCTGTTCTTAGTTCTTTGCTGACTAATAGTCATTTAATACATCAAGTATTTCACACATTTTTCAACTATTCAATAAAATACTTGACAACTGCAACCCTTCACACATGGTTTATACTCACAGTTTGACAGGTATATAGATATATATTAGTGTTTCTTAAAGTATTTTGAACACCACTGTATGTGCAGAAAAAGAGGGACAATAATAAATAAATTATAATATAATCAAAAATGTCTTCTAGTTGTCGACAAATACTCAACATTAATAACAACATCTGCTTATAACTATATTATGTTGTGTAATAAATCGTTTATTTACCTCCTATTGCATTAAATATTACGTAGATAATACATGTTTGGATGTTTTTATTGCTGTTAGTGGGACTCCAATCGTTTTTTTTTTAATTTATTTACAATTAAAAAAATCTTTTAACATCAAAATCTAATTAAATGTAAAAAATAAATTGCATTTACTTATCCCAGAATTCTTTTTAATTCTGTATAAAAGTCAAGTTTTCGTTGTGAGACGACATGTGACCTCATGAATTGTATATCCGTCGAAATAAAAGCACCCTTTACACACTGAACTGTGAAAACATAGATTTTTATATCTCAGCTTTGTAGAAAAATAAGGATAAAGTTATTATTACCTTATGGCAACGCTATTCAATAGAGGGTTAATTCTTTGTTAACTGATTATAAATGGGACTAGAAGAGTAAAATTAAAACTGTTAACAACTTTTACTACATTTTATTAGTTTATAATTATTGCACAACCTCGTACTGTGGAAGATTTTGCAAGAATAAGCTTAACTTGACATAATTCTTGCAAAACCTTGTTCTCCCACAGGATGATTGAAAGATGAACACGAGTTATCTCGTCCTATTGTAGCATGGTTGGAACCATCACTCAGGTTTTTATTTTGAAATCCAGGCCACAGGGCTCAAACCATTTCTGCAGAATGAAAACAGTCCCGACTCCTTCCTGACCTGCTGCCGCACGACAAAGAAAAGACAGGGTCACGTCATTATTACATCATCAGCATATTACCGAGTTTCTGAGGCCGGATTAACCCACTACAGGCCTGGAATAGAGAGGAAAGAAACAGAGCTGTGGCCAATGAAATCCAACACAACAGCCATAAAGTCTACTTTTACAAAGTGAATACGCCAAAACTGTCATTTGGTTTTAAAAAGGTTTAAAAAAAACTTTAAAAATACATGCTATCGACTAGCTTTATATTCTAGGTGGATTAAATATTCGATATTTATCATTCTTTAGTCGTTGGTGAGTTTAAAACTAGTTTATATGATGTGTTTTTCAATAGAGTTAAATTATCTGGTGCCAAGTTTTTAGGATTAAACCACATGACAGTTTTGTCTTTGTCTCTTAAATTAATTAATAATAAATGTCACTTAAAGACTGTTTTAAGGTACGGCCTCTTGTTTTTTTCAATTTTCTGAATCATAAGTTATTTTTGTTTATTTTCATTGAGTCTACAGAAGAAAACAGACGACTCCTTTTTCAGAAACGCGAATCCGCTTTATGCTTTATTAGAAAACCACTGCAGCAGATTCCAGCGCAGCATCTTTTCAGGAGACACAAAAGAAACCGATGTGGACGGAATATTAATTATTCGGCCCGATGCATTGAGCCAACTGGAGGCAAAAGGCGAGGAGGCTGCAGAAGGAGCTTTTTTTCTGGACAATCGTGAAGGAACCCGACTCACGTTGCCCCCGTGGACTCGTCCCAGTAGAGAAACAGCAGCTGTTTCCTATGAGCGAACAGAGCTTTTGTTCCGTTGAAGCCGGGTCATCGTGTGCAATACGGGGACCTTAAAGAACAAAGCTGTCATTTTGATTATTTACACCTGTGATATTTCTTGTGTTAAAGTGAAGGTTTTGTTCCCCTCAATGATTAAGCCCTGAAATCTGAAACACAGACAGATGCAAAACACTAAAAATCAGGGATTAAGGCTTCTTTGTCTTTTGCTGCTACTTTTTATTTAACCTGCAGTAACTTATATTTTATTCACTAGTTTTATTTATATTTATTTGAAAATGTAAAGTCATAAACCTGTACACAGTGTTGGGAGTAATGCATTACAAAATATTAATTACTGTAATGCATTGTTTTTTTGCTATGAAGCAGTAATATAAGGCATTACAGAAACAGTAATATTACCCTTATATAATGATTCTTTTAAATGAAAGTGTTTCAGATTTAAGGGGTTTGGGGGTTTCTACCACTGAAGGATTCTGGAAGACCAGGTAAAGGAGTCTGGAGCAGGGCCCGGGTCAGATCAGGGGTTCAGATCAGTGGTCGGAGGGTCACATCAGGGGGCGGGGGTCAGATCAGAGGTTGGGGGTCAGATCTGGGGTGGAGGGGTCACATCAGGGGTCATGGGGTCAGATCAGGGGTCACATCAGGGGTCGGGGGTCAGATCAGGGGTCGGGGGTCAGATCAGGGGTCAGGGGTCAGATCTGGGGTGGTGGGGTCACATCAGGGGTCGGGGGTCAGATCAGAGGTCAGATCAGGGGTCGTGGGGTCAGATCAGGGGTCACATCAGGGGTCGGGGGTCAGATCAGGGGTCGGGGGTCAGATCAGGGGTCAGGGGTCAGATCTGGGGTGGTGGGGTCACATCAGGGGTCGGGGGTCAGATCAGAGGTCAGATCAGGGGTCGTGGGGTCAGATCAGGGGTCGGGGGTCAGATCAGGGGTCGGGGGTCAGATCAGGGGTCAGGGGTCAGATCAGGGGTCGGGGGTCAGATCAGGGGTCAGGGGTCAGATCAGGGGTCAGGGGTCAGATCAGGGGTCGGGGGTCACATCAGGGGTCGGGGGTCAGAGGTTTCCCTGCAGAAGTCGGACTGCAGCTTCTCTGCTGTGCCTCCTGGCCTCCTGCAGAGGAGAGCTCCCCCATCTGGTGGAAGGACAGAACTACATCAACATTATTATAGTCAACAAATTAACACATGATTAGGAATACGAGAGGAAAAGATTAGAAAAACACAGATTAGCCTAATCTTCTTAAACTGTATTTTATTCTCTTGCTAATCTTGCCAACAGGGCTTCAGTGTTCCTGGGTTAGTGACAAATAAGGAATGGCAAAATGAGAAAAAAGTCAAAAAAATGTTCAAATACAGTTTTAAGAACCATTCATCAAGTTTCTCAAAAGGTACATTTTGTGTTCATGTTGGTTTCTTGTTATTTAAAAGTCCATTCATACTATTTATTTTTACAAAAATCATGATTTTGCGCTTTTTTTGACAGAAAATGTCAAATGTTGTAACTGAAAAACAATGAGTCTGCCTCTGGAGCCGTTTTGACCACAGTCGACAGGGACAATGGAACAGAAATGTTCTTTCTCAATACTGTGTGATTTTCCTACAACAAGTGCAAAATCCACCGTTTTCTTTGGTCAGGTTTCCGTTTCCTTCATTGACCTGCTTTCCTCTTTCTTGCTTCAAATCCCCGGGATTTGATTTTCAGCGTGCAAGCACTGGTGTTGGGGTCAAAACGTAAGCGAGTGTGTCTCACCTGTCCCTGAGGGCGGCGTCCGCTCCCGTGTTTTCCAGCAGGAAGCGGACGACCTCCGTGTGACCTTCGGCGGCGGCGACGTGCAGCGCCGAGCGGCCGTCGTAGTCCACGGCGTTCACGTCCACCCCCGACAGGAAGTACCTGGGTCGGTGATGAAATCGCGTTCGGCAAGATGAGAAACTTTCTAAAATACGGTTTTAAGAACAAGGAGTTTTAAAATGTGCATTTGTTGTTCATGTTGGTTTTTTGTCCATTTGTACCATTTATTTTTACAAAAAATCAAGATTTTGTCATATTTTTGACACAAATGGTGCAACTTAAAAAGAATAATACATTTTAAATATTTAATTCACTTAGCATGTAACAGTAGTTGATAGTGTGTGTATTTAATTTTAGAGTTAAACTATCTGGTACCAAGTTTTTAGGATTAGACCACATGAGAGTTTTGGCGTTGTCCATTTTTTATATTTAAAATGGCCTAAATAATATATAAGAAAAAGTTGTAAATAAAGTGTCAGTATAGTTTCATGCTACGTGAGTCAATGTGACTCCATAACATTTTATAAACTATGATTTTTTCATATTTGCATATTGTTGTCATATGGAAACAAATATATTTTAGCATTATATATTTAATAAATAAAAAAAATGATTAATTAAAATATGTTAAAAATATGTTAAAAAAGTTCACTTACTAGTTGATCTATATTTCTTATTTATAAATTTCCAAAATTCTGAACAAAAGTCTCACGTGAGTAAAAGGGACTAGTCATGTGACCTCATAACTTGTATTGTCCTTCAAAATAAAAGCCCTCTTTTCACACGTAACTGTAAAAAACATAGATTTTATATCACAGCTTCTTTTTAGATATTTTTTTTATTTTTTAATATTTTCATATTGTAACTCAAAAAGAAAAATTCATTTTAAATATTTAATTCACCTAGAATATAGAACAAGTTTATAGCACATGTTTCTTGATTTTAGAGTTAAACTCTTTGGTACCAAGTTTTTAGGATTACACCACATGACAGTTTTTATTACTTAAAATGGCCTAAATTAAAAAATAATACGTAAAAAATCTACAGTATAAGAAAAAGTCACAACCATATTCTCAGGATATTTTTGTGACTTCATCAGATTTTATACATAAGGAATTTTACATATTTGCAGATTGTTGCCGTATGGAAACTAATCTATTTAAGCATATTAGAAAAAATGATAAAATCTTAACAAAAAATACTTGCTAGTTGAGCTATATTTCTTATTTAAAAATTTTGAAAATTTTGAAAAAAAGTGCAAAATTTTACAAAAATCTCAATTTTGTTAGATTTTTAGGACAAAATACAAAAAAAAGAATGATACATTTTATGTATTTAACCCACATATAACATAAAATTTGATGATAGCATGTTTTTAAAAAAATTTTGAAGCTTTTTCAGAAAATTAAAACCATTTTTTTAGGCATTGTCCCGTTCATCTAATGTACACATTATTGGAAAAAGTTCACTTTCTACAGGAAATAGTTCAAAGTTCAGTTCACAGATTTTTAAAATAAATCAGTTCAGTTCATAGATCAAAATGATGAACTAAGTTAATGGTTTTAAAAATTAACTAGTTTATAGTTTTTTTCCTATGTGTTGCTGTGAGCTACTATCTGTCAAAATTATTTTTAAAGCTCATAGAGATAAAAGAGACAGCAAATATTTGTCACTGGTATATTTATTATCAAGGGTCAGTGACAAATCCTGACTGGAAAGATTAGAAAAAAAGTCCAAAAAAATTAAAATACAGTTTTAAGAAGCATTCATCAGGTCTCTCGAAATGTACATTTTGTGTTCATGTTGGTTTCTTGTCATTTAAAAGTCCATTTGTACCATTTATTTTTTACAAAAATCACAATTTTCACAGCCAATAGAGAACCAGAGACATCGATTATTTTATCAGTTTTAACATTAAACTCTGCATCAGATTCATGTTTTTCTCCAGTTTTACTCCTTATCCAACCAGGGTTTAGTATTGAGGTGACAGCCTCTAAATTTCATCATTTTCTAACACTTTGTTTCATCCATTCAGTCCACACTAGTAGCAGCTGCAGAATATTCTCCAAAGCTGCAGCTTAAATGGTGTTTATTGGTAAATAAAAGCAGGACTGTAGTCCTTAAGGTTCAGTCTGGGTCAGTACTGACTTCTCCATCACATGGTGTTAATGCTCATAGCTGTGGTGCTGTCTTCCTCCATGCTCCTGGCTGCTGCTCTGTGTTTTATGACATATTTGTTAGTGTGACAGCTACATGTTATTGGGAGTTTTATCTGGGTTTTTAACCTGGAAGAATCTAATGGAATCTGACTCACTCTGGAACTAAGTTCTACTCTGAGAGAGCAGCGTTCACAGCCAGAATGAACGATTACCAGGAGAAAAACACAGAATGTTCAAGTTTAACTAGAATATGAAGGAGTTAATTAAATTAATAAAAACCTTGAAACCAGGAAAACCTGCTGCTTAAATGGTGTTTATGGTAAAATAAAAGCAGGACTGTAGTCCTTAAGGTTCAGTCTGGGTCAGTACTGACTTCTCCATCACATTGTGTTAATGCTCATAGCTGTGGTGCTGCCTTCCTCCATGCTCCTGGCTGCTGCTCTCTGTTTTTTGACGTATGTGTTAGTGTGACCGGTATGACAGCTGCTGCCAGATCAGCTGGTTTTCAGCTACATGTTAAGGTCTGTTTATTGGGAGTTTTAGCTGGGTTTTTAACCTGGAAGGATCTAATGGAATCTGACTCACTCTGGAACTAAGTTCTACTCTGAGAGAGCAGCGTTCACAGCCAGAATGAACGATTATCAGTTAGAATATGAAGAAGTTTTAAAAAAGTATTAAAAAAGTAAAATCACCTTCTCAGGGACTGGATGTCTCCTTTAAAAGCCGCCAGCAGGACATTCATGATCTGGTATCCCTGCAGCACAGAGGAGGCTTAGACATAGTGGGGTGATCTGGATGTGAATTCTGAATACAGAACTCACCTCAGATTCAGCCTTCCACTGTCTGTAGGCCAGAACCTGCCTGAACGGGGTTCTGATGTCAAAGCTGTGCAGCTGGAAGGTGGAGATCAGCTCCTGCAACCACAAAACATGCCAGTGTAGAAAATTAACATACGCTATACAAGATTTTACCTATCCACTACATTTGTGTCTTCATCTCGTATCCTTAAAGTGAATTTAGAGCCTTGATGGAGTAACAAATATCACAAGTTCTTGGAAAGATGTGAAGATGAAATCATAAACATAAAAAATCCTATTGCATAGCGTTGTTATATGACAACTACTATTTTATCTTAATTTTTTTATAAAAAGCTAATATATTCAATTTCTGTTTGTATTGAAAATTGGGCTTTTATTTTGACAGGGCATACAATTCATGAGATCTCGCAATATGTCAAGTAAGTAAGTAAACTTCCATACACTTACATTATATAACAATAAAGTTATTATATAATAGTTTAAATTTATTGTATTTGTTTTTCTAATATGCTAAAATAGATTTGTTGTCATATAGCAACAATATGCAAATTTGTAAAATTACTAGTGCATAAATATATATATAACCAATAAACATGTAATTGAATATATATATATATATATATATATATATATATATATATATATATATATATATATATATATATATATATATATACTTTATTTTATATTCAATTACATTTTTTTGGTTATTTCTTTTCTTATATGCTAAAAAAGATTTTGAAGGATATGCAAATATAATATAAAAGATAATAGAGTCCCATTGACTTACATAGCATTAAACTATCCTGAAACTACGTTTACTGCTTTTTTCTTAAATGTTTTTTTAATATATCTATTATTTAAATAATAAAACCATTCAAAACATTTTAACCATGTCTATGTATTATTACAGTGGTTTTATATTATACATATAAAGTGAAGTTTTATTTGCTTTTTGATTAGATGCCACATGATGAAGCAGGAGATTTTTATTTCGTTTTCATGCTTGTGACCTGGCAGAAGTGCACGGCTCTCCAGGGGTTTCCACAGGCATCTAATTCCGGAGAAAACGCCATCAGTCCCAAAACGCCGGGGACGACGGCCAGCAGGGAACCGTGGTGGCTGGACACGGCCGGCACCGACGTCTGTGACCAAATAATGACATATATGAAGGAAAGAAAGCACTGGACTAAAACTACATAAATGGTCTTATCAGTGATTGTGGTGTAATGTCTTTAATGTCTTTGTCTCCAACATTTCAGACTCAGTAACACACCGGTCTTTCACAGTGAACCAAGCGCTACAGACGCTTCGTCATATTTCCTCGTCTTAGCTTTGGGAGACTTTCGTTTGTCTCTTTATCTCCGTCTCTCTCCGCCTGTCTTCTCATCCCTGTTAAATATGTTTTCATGGTGTCACTTGGTGTCTACACTTCATACTCATACTCTGTGCTGTATGCTCCCTGTGAACACTCTGCTGCCCCCTAATGGAGTGGAGGTGCAATTGCACTTTATTCTAGGACAGTAAAAAAAATAAAATAAAATAAAAAAAGCATGTTCCCTGAGGTCAAACACCAAGTACTACTACTAGTACTACTACTACTACTACTGAACCAGCAGCAGCAGACCTACTAGTACTAGTACTACTACTACTAGTACTACTACTACTACTACTACTATTGATCCAGCAGCAGCAGACCTACTAGTACTAGTACTACTGCTAGTAATACTACTACTACTACTACTGAACCAGCAGCAGCAGACCTACTAGTACTAGTACTACTGCTAGTAATACTACTACTACTACTGAACCAGCAGCAGCAGACCTACTAGTACTACTAGTACTACTACTACTACTACTACTACTACTATTGATCCAGCAGCAGCAGACCTACTAGTACTAGTACTACTGCTAGTAATACTACTACTACTACTGAACCAGCAGCAGCAGACCTACTAGTACTACTAGTACTACTACTACTACTACTACTACTACTACTACTGAACCAGCAGCAGACCTACTAGTACTACTACTACTACTACTACTAGTACTACTAATACTACTAGTACTACTACTACTGAACCAGCAGCAGACGCCCCTCACCTTGTAGTGAAAGGCTGTGGAGTAATCCTTCATCCCAGCCACCTGCATCATGGACAGCGTGCTCCGCGTCGCCGCCGGCGACAGCACCTGGTCACCTGACAGCGGGCAGAGGCCGCCATTGGCCAGCGACGCCGCCATGGCGGCTCCCGATTCGCAGGTGACCTCCGTGGAGGAGCACTGTTCAAGACGAGAGAGGAGCATCAGGGTTAGGGTTGGCACAATGTGGGACGCAAAGTTTCATTGAAATAGATAAAAAATTATAACACGTTTCTTTGTTAACCAGACATCATATTTAATCCTCTATTTCAGTGTTTCCATACAGCAACACTTACTTTATTAACTTAATTTTTCTAAAAAGCTGTGATATAAAATCTATGTTTTTTCAGTTAGGCGTGAAAAGGGGGCTTTTATTTTGAAGGGCATACAATTTATGAGGTCACATGACCATTCCCCCATTCCCTTTTGCTCATGGACATTTGACATGTGAATGTCATTGTCTCCTTTATTCAAAAATGTGCACAATTTTGGAAAAATTTCACCAAAAAATCTGGGGTAAATAATCTACCTTTAATTCAATTTAATATTATACGTTTTTTGTTGTCGTGTGGCAACCATATGCAAATATTCCCATTGACTTAGCATAAAACTGTCTGTTATTTAGTGTGTTTTAAGTAATAAAAACATTTTAAACATGCTTATATTTCATTTTTCATGTCTAAATATTACTTATTACTAAAAAAAAAATTCACCTAATAAAAAACTGAAAACACTATGTGGGGTTGACTATATGTCATCAAAATGCAAAGTCCCATACTCACATGTTGAGAACCTGTTTATAAATTTTTTTATATGTCTTTTTATATGTCTAATATTATAGGTTTAACTATACTGTGTCATCTTTGTATAATATATAATAATATAATAACTAATACATGTGATGTGGAGTATTATGATCATAATGATAAAGAAAAATAAAAGGTAGTTAAGATGTATTATAAGGTAAGATAGTATTATATTATCTATAAAGTTGAATTATTAATATTTATATTTTATGAAGATGTGTTATAAATCCTTTCATGAACTCCCATAAGCCCATGCTGCTTCTGCTTCTGATTTAAACACCAACTAAGAGACGAGCATCACCTGCAGCATCAGGTCCAACGCAGCATTAATGTCCACTTTCTCTGGAAAACACTGCAACAGGTAAAGAGGGTTAAAGTGAGCAGAGCGCCGGTAAAAAAAAAAGCATCTTTAAAGCTCATTTACCTTCTTCTCCTGCAGGTAGAAGGACAGCGAGTGGAGTCTGACGCTGGCCTTCCTGCTGCTCTGATAACTGGACATCACACAGCAGCAAAACCCATGAAACACGTCTATAGATGAATATTACAGCCAGGGATCTACACTGAATAAACAACTCATTACATTATATGATATGCTGTAGGTATTAGCGCACAAATGATTTTAGCTAAATTG
Source organism: Eupleurogrammus muticus (assembly GCA_036785175.1). Taxonomy (NCBI): domain Eukaryota; kingdom Metazoa; phylum Chordata; class Actinopteri; order Scombriformes; family Trichiuridae; genus Eupleurogrammus; species Eupleurogrammus muticus. The sequence goes on from JAYKQN010000035.1 coordinate 151,490, forward strand.
AATGCTGCAATATCAAGTACAACTTACTTACCGTATCACAGTTGTGATTATATTAAATAAGACTTCTGTAATTACAGATAAGTTTTAAGTAACATTTATTAAAAAAGAATTAACCCTCTGTGACATAGTGTTTTCCATATAGCAACAATCACTTTATCTTAATTTTTCTAAAAAAAAAAGCTGTGTTAAAAATTTATGTTTTTACAGTTAGGTGTGAAAAGGGGGCTTTTATTTTGAAGGGCATACAAATTATGAGGTCACATGACCAGTCCCTTTTACTCACATGAGACTTTTATTCAGAATTTTTGAAATTTATAAATAAGAAATATAGATCAACTAGTAAGTGAACTTTTCTAACATATTTTATTTAATAATTTTTTAATTTATTAAATATATAATGCTAAAATATATTTGTTTCCATATGACAACAATATGCAAATATGAAAAAAATCATAGTTAATAAAATGTTATGGAGTCACATTGACTCACATAGCATGAAACTATACTGATATATATATATATATATATATATATATATATATAATTTTTAATATATCTATTATTTAGGCCATTTTAAATATTAAATGGACAACGCCAAACTGTCATGTGGTGTAATCTTAAAAACTTAACTCTAACTAAAAGGTGAATGAAATATTTAAAATATAGTGATTTTTGAAAAAATAAATGGTAAAAATGGACTTTTTAATGACAAGAAACTTATGCATTTTAGCATAAGTTATCTATATATCTTGTTTTCTTGTGATAAAAGCTGCTCTATCTATGCAAGAAATGCACCGTTTCTGCATAGTTGAACATCTAAATTAAATCTAATTTCCCATTATTATTATTACCTCGTGCAGTTTAAGTTGGCGTGCTCCTTGTTGCAGAGCCTCCGGATGACGTTCAGCACCTGGAACACAAAGCGACACCGTTCAGCCTTTTGCTTTTATTTATTTTTTTTCTTTTACTAGAATCCGGCGGTCGCTCATTACCGAGTCATACTTCTCCTCCTCCTCGGCGCACAGCCTCCCCGCCAGCTGCAGACACACGGCACACAAAGCATCATGGGAAAAATCGGTTCGGGGTCAACGAGGTGAGAGGCGGGCGGAGCGGCGAGTTACCTGGAGTAACGAGGTCGTAACGATGGCTCCGGTCTCCGTGAGCGGGCTGTGAGGAATTCCTGGAAGAACAGAAGCCACAGAAGGTCAGAGGTCAAAGGCTGTGATTTCTGTATATTATATAATGTGATATATTATATTATATATGGGTCAGTGGCAAAGTACATTTTATGTCCATGTTGGTTTCTTGTCATTTAAAAGTTAATTTTTTTCCCCCAAAAAAAGAATGAAAAAAGTTTTTCAACAACATTCAGTGCAACAATTTTTTTCTCGCATCATTTGAACAGCAAATTTTTACCTTTATTATTCAACATTAAAATGTAAATTATAATAATAGAATTAAATACCACATGGGAGGATATATAACTATTTTTTGTGTGTTAGAGGTGTTATAAGATGTTATAAGATGTTATAAGATGTTATAAGATGTTATACGATGTTATACGATGTTGGTGAGATCATGAAGGTCATATCTTCTGTTCTCTGGTCCTCTTCCATGCACGTCAGAGAATAGAAAATAATCTGTGTTAAAATCAGTGTTGGGCACTTTACTTAAAAAAATATAAAAATTAGTTAGAATTATGAGATATTTCCCCCCAAAAAATCCCCAAAAATTGTTTATCCCAAATAGTTATTCCACTATAAAATTAACTTGTTACCAGGGAAAATAAGTATTAAAGTTTAAGAATGTGCTGGGATTTCCCGAGGGTCAGTGAAGGCATCGTCAGAGTAAGAAGAAGGAAAGACTCAACATTCATCAACTTTTTTATTTTATTTTTTATGAAGTTTAGTTTTTTGTGGTTGTCTACGGCCTCAGGAGTCTGTTAGTGATGAATAAAGTAGCAGCTGAACCAGATCAGAACTTAAATCTACTATTTTTTCCATAGGATACCTTTAGACTAACTTTCCATTAACATTTTCCATCAACATTCAATGCAACATTTTTTTCGCATCATCATTCTCACATCATTCGCAGCAAATGTTTACCTTTATTAATCAACGTTTAACTATACGTTATACTATAAAGAATTAAATACCACATGGAAGGATATATAACTATTTCTTATACTGTTAGGTGTTTAATAAGACATTTAATGTCACTGAGATCATACGGTTCAGATCTTCTGTTCTCTGGTCCTCTTCCATGAACGTCAGAGAGTCTGTGTTATAATTTGTTATAATTACAAGTTATTTCCAAAAAAAACATCCCAAAAAAGTTTGTGAATTTGAGAGTTACTCAGGGGGGGTACCAGGGAAAACAACTTTTTTGAAGCTTAAAAATTTGCTGGGATTTCCTGAGGCTCAGTGAAGGCATCGTTGGAGTAAAAGAAGGAAAGACTCAGCACTCAGGAACTTTTTTTATTTTTGTTTTTTATGAAATTTAGTTTTTTTGTAGTTGTCTATGGCCTCATGACTCTAAGTCATAATAATAATAATAATAATTAAATACCACATGGAAGGATATGCATGTCAGACAATCTGTGTTAAAATCAGTGTTGTTACTCATAAAAAAGTATAAATAATAATTACAAGTTATTTCCAAAAAAACACCCCAAAAAGTTGAAAAGTTTGAGAGTTACCCCAATATAAAATTAACTTTTAACTAACCGTGTTACTTTTTTAAATTTTTTAAATATACTGGGATTTCCTGAGGGTCAGTGAAGGCATCGTTGGAGTAAAAGAAGGAAAGACTCAGCACTCAGGAACTTTTTTTTTTTTTTTTTTTTATGAAATTTAGTTTTTTTGTAGTTGTCTATGGCCTCATGACTCTAAGTCATAATAATAAGAATTAAATACCACATGGAAGGATATGCATGTCAGACAATCTGTGTTAAAATCAGTGTTGTTACTCATTAAAAAAAAGGTTATTTCCAAAAAACACCCCAACAGGTTAGAGAGTTTGAGAGTTACCCCATTATAAAATTAACTTTTAACTAATCATGTTACTTTTTAAAAAATTTTAAATTTACTGAGATTTCCTGAGGGTCAGTGAAGGCATCATTGGACTGAGAAAAAGGAAAGACTCAGCACTCAGGAACCTTTTTTTCACTTTACGTTGTTAGTTTTTTTGTGGCTGTCTTGTGCTAATGAGGAATAAAGTAGCAGCTAAACCAGCTTAACACAGCTTAACTCCACTTTCTCCTCCTCTGCCGCCATGTTTGTTGCAGCCTCCTCCCTCCTCCTTTTAAGCAGTAACGCAAACCTTGTCTCACCTGTTTTGGTGAGCGTGAAGGGCGAGTCGTGTCTGGAGAACTCCTCCACGCCCACGTACCTGTGGACCAGGTCTGAGCCCAGCAGGTCCACGGCCACGCCGTACACCAGGGGCCACGAGGCCTCCCCCAGCACCAGGGGCCCGGCCCAGTCCCCCAGAGACAACCTGGGGGCCAGACGCCGGTTAGTCTCCAACGGTGGAGCAAAGACGACCAATAAAGAAAGTAAAATACCTCTGTCCGTCCACCGTGCAGATGGAAACGCCCCATTTGGTGCTGTCCATGCTGTTCTCCTTCTCCTTGGTGGACAAACCACAAAAACAGTCAAACCCAATGATTCGGCTTCTTTAAATATCTTAAAATCTTGCAGAAGTGTTAGCCAATCAGTATTTAAACGTTAAAGTTTCGTGCATTCTTGAAGACAGGAGCAGTAATTTGATTTTGTATTTATATTTATGTTTGCTTTGCGTCCTGAATCTGATTCTACAGACTAACAAACACCATAAAATATTCATTCATTCTATTGTTGATGGATAAATTGCATTTTATTATCTTATAAATTATCCATGCATCTTGTTTTATCCTGGTGGTGTCATTTTGTGCAGATCAGGTCACATCTCCAGGCCCCCCCCTAAATTAATATATTATATTATATATTTTTGTTATAATAATATATATTGTAATAATAATATTTTTAAACTTCAACTTGCAGCATCCACTCAATCTACTGATTCTACACACCAACACATACCATTAAATGTTGATTAACCTTTATTTTTGATAAATAAATGGCATTTTATTATCAGTTATCTACATGTCTTGTTTTATCCGCCCTGTTTATGTGATTTAATGGAGGTCACGTCACAAAAAACACACAAAAAAGTCTTGTGCAGAGGTAAAAGCTGCAGCTATCTATGCAGGAAATGCACCGTTTCTGCGTATTTCCCCTTTAAACATGACTTCCCTGCGCAGGGCAGAACTCGCCTGGACGGACGACAGCTGGCGACAGCGTGAGAACAGCTTCTGCGTCTCCTCGGTGAAGGTGGAGAAGTCGGGGATGACGAAGCGTCCCTGCAGAGCTTTGAGGATGAGGGAAACGAAACCGGTGACGCACCTGAAACAGAAACAGGACGGGGTTACGACCTCAGATGAATGAGGAGCAGAAAGAGGCGGGATGAGTGTCGACCTGTGGAAGGCGGTTCTGTCCACCGAGCCCTCGGCGTCCTGCAGTTTCCTCAGGTGGAAGAAGCACTCCCTGAGCCGAGGGTCCGACCGGTGCAGCCCTGAGCTCCAGATGGCCTGGAACACCAAACACACTCCTAACGCTCTACTACAGCGTTTATAAGTCTGGTTTTACTCTGAGTTTGCTGCATCATGTGACCAGAAGATTTCCTGGTCACATGACGTAATATTTTTTTTGTCCTACAACTAAATGACTTCATCCCGACAGCAATAAGACTTTTTAACAAAACATAAATATGAATCTACTGTAGTCACTTTACTCTACACACACATCCTGCACCTTAAGTCTGCATTAGCTATGTGTGTGTGTATGTGTGTATATATATGCAAATATGTAAATATGTGTGTACGTGCATGTATGTATGTATATATGCTTTACTTATGCATACTTTTTTCTTGCTACTTATTAGTATTTTTTCTCCATTCTATGTCCATAATGCATACTGTGTATGTGGATCAACAAATTCTATGAATTTTGTACATAGTGTTGTGTATTTTTATTTTTTATAGCTTTTATCTTCTTTAGCTTTAATTTTCTTTTCTTTACTCTGTACGCTGCAGTAACAGACAAATTTCCCTGTTGTGGGATCAATAAAGTCCTATCTTATCTCATCTTAAATAGCAAAAAATGGATTTTATATCATTGCTTTTCAGTAGTATTGAGTCAAAGTGAATGTTTCCATGGCAACGCTATGCATTAGAGGATTAAAATCATACACAAGCCCCAAAAAATCCTAAATGAAACTAATGCATATAAAAACCTTTATATAGAGGTCAGTGATAAATGATGTTTATCAAGATGAGAAAGTCAAAAAAAATTTAAATACAGTTTTAAGAAGCTAAGCAAGAATTTGGTTCAATAAAACACTGTGTTGTTCACAATGTAGACGAGAAGAAAAAAATTAGCAAATCATGTTTGGCAGGATGAGAAAGTGAAAAACTGTTTTAAATGCAGTTTTAAAGAGCATTTATCAGGTCCCTCAAAATGCACATTTTTGCGTTCTTGTTATTTTTTGTGTCATTTAAAAGTCTATTTGTGGGATAATGTCAAAACTGTCATGTGGTGTGATCCTAAAAACTTATTATAACACATGATGTAACTGGTTTTATGTTCCAGGTGGATTCAATTTCCAAAAATTCCAAGATCCATTTGACATTTTGTGTGGAAAAAAATTGCACAAAATCATAATTTTTGCAAAAATAGATGCTAAAAATTGACTTTTCAATGACCAGAAACCAACATGAACACTAAATGTACATTTTTAAACCTGATGAACACTTCTTAAAACTTATTTTTACAAGTTTCTGACTTTCTCATCTTGACTAACATGATTTATCATGTGATATCATATCAAATCACATCTCATCTTGACAAACGGACCCTTATATATTATTATTTCAGTGTCACATCATGATTGTACACTTTTTCTTCATGTTCTTGTCATTTAAAAGTCAGTTTGCACCATTTTTTCTTTACAAAAATTAGGATTTGGTGCATTTTTTGACACAATAAGAATGATAGATCCACCTTTAATCCACCTAGAATATAAAACTAGTTGAAATCATGTATTATAGAAACCAGTTTCGACATTGTCCCCCAATAAAAAAGTAAAAAATGCCACCGATTCCTAGAGCTAATGGTGACGTCTTCAAATGTTTTAATCAGCAAACAGAAAAAAAGAAGCAAATGGAAAAGTTGGACAAATTTATCAATAATGAAAATAGATTTTTGATTTATTTAGATAAAGCAAAACCATTTTGCTATTGAACTATTTTTTCATTAAATGTAGAAAATACTGAAGAAATCGTTCAGATTGCACCATTAATTAGCGTTTAGACATTTGGCCGTCATGTACGTCATTAATGAAATACCTCGAAGAAGTGGTTGACGTTGATTCTTCCGTCCGAGGCGAAGCCGTCAAACAGCACGTCTGCGGCCCTGCAACGACAGAGCAGCGTCAGTCAGGGGGGCCACGGGCCGCCGTGGGGGGGGGGGGGACACCGGACACTCACGCTCTGCGTCTGCAGGGGTTCTGCTGGGGGGGGAACCAGGGCTGGGCGGGGGGCGGGAAGCAGCCCCGGTCCTCTGGCTGGACCACGGCCTGAGGGAGGGGGGGCTTCATGAGGCCGTTACTGGACGACAGGGGGGGCGCTGCACACGCAATTACACGCAATTAACACACAATTAACACGCAAATAACACACAATTAACACACAGTTAACATACAATTAACATGCAATTAACACACAATTAACACACAATTAACACGTGATTAACACATATTTAACATGCGGTAAACACACTATTAACACACAATAACACACAACATACAATTACCATACAGTTAAAACACAATTAACAAACAATTAACATACAGTTAACATACACTTACCATATGGTTAACAGACAATTAACACACAAGTAACACACGATTAACACTCAATAAACACTCAATAAACACACAATTAACACACAATTAGCACACAGTTAACACATAAATAACTCACAATTAACATACAATTAAAATATGATTAGCATACAATTAACATACAATTAACACACACTTATCACATATTCATCAGGTCTCCTTAAAAAGCACATTTTACTACTTTAAGTACTTTTTTTAAAAGTCTGTGACTTAGTGTATTTTTTGCACAAGAAACATGACATGACACGGCTCCTGACTTTTTCCTTAGTTGTACCTGCAGGTCCTGGACTGACCAGGCTGACGGGTCTCTGGACCGCGGGCTGGACCTGGTTCTGGATCAGGCTCCTGGGAGCTGGACGTGGTGCCGCCTCCTGGAAACGAGCAGCAGGCAACAGCATGTTTAGCGTTTTAACATGAAGGCTGTGTGCTCCTCTGTGATTCTGTGAGGCTTGAAGGGCAGAAAACACCCGTCTGTGATCTAGGAGCAGACTGACGTGTAGAGGCAGGTCTACCTGGTTCCCAGAGCTCCTCTCGTCTGTCGTCCGCCCGTCCTCTGCCAGGGACGAGGAGAGAAACTCTGCTGTTACTGATATAAAACACTTTATGAGGAAAACATCACATTCTGTTTCATTTACTTGGATATTTCCATTTAATTCTAGCATATTTTCACCACCATAACGCACCATACTAAAAGGCTCAGTCTCAGTTCTGTGTGTCATTACTGTATTTAACACACGCATAAGGAACCTAACTATAGGGGAGGGTTTATAGATAGATATATACAAAAATAGAGCAGGAGCTAAACTGAGTTTGGTTGTGCTTTATTTAAGTATTGATTACAAAGTACTAACATTGTTTAATCATAGTAAAACACACGGATAAAACAAGCACACAAGTGTGTGTATTTATAAATAGAGCGGGGTAATGTCATCAATCAAACCATCAAAGTCCTCATCCTCTGTTTCTGATTCCAACAGCAGCTAAATCTCCATCAAACATGCTAATATAATTACTTATTTTACATTTAATTCAATTTTGAACTCTATTACATAGTGTTGGCATATAATAACAATTAATTTACCTTCATTTTTATAAAAAGCTGTGATATAAAATCTATGTTTTTACAATTATGTGTAAAAAGGGGGCTTTTATTTTGAAGGACATACAATTTCTGAGGTCACATGACCAGTCCCTTTTGCTCATGGACATTTAACATGTGAGCATCACAACAACATTTTCATCAAATAAAAAAATATGAACTCACTATCTGGAGACAGAAAACTGATTAATTTTTTTTTACATTTAATTTAATTTCGAAGCAAGTTTTTTTCTAATATTCTAAAATGCAAATGTATAAAATTCCTAGTGCTTAAAACCTAATGGAGTCACATTGACTTACATAACATCAAACTATCCTGACAATATAATCAATTATTTGGGCCATTTTAAGTAATAAAAACTTTTTTACCATGTCTTAGTAATATTCCATGTGACAGATGGTAAAGTGAAGGATGTGAATCCTTCTTCCACGACTGTTTTTCACTTGTTTAATGATGTTTTGTGGCGTCGTGACGTAGGAGCCGACTACAAAACAGCCCGCGACCAAAAGAACGAGCCGGAAAACCATCCAGAACGACAAATATAGAACAAGAGAAAACCACACTCTGACCAACGAGCAACAAGACTCAAATATTTTCTGTCCATGGAACGTGTTGAAAGCAGGAAAGTTTTTACAGAATGTTGGGAAAGAAAAGAAGTGAATATAACACGAGTATTAGTTTCTATTAATGGTTTTGGCTGTTGGTCTTACAATATATATTGGTCTTTAGAAAATACTGTAGGACTGCAACACAATATTGTTAGAATTATTATTATTGGTATTATTAGTAATATTAATAATCTGCCTCTTGCTTTATTAATTAAGAAACAGAAAACAGTAAAGTGATAAGCAAACAAATGATCTGTTTAACCCTACATTAATAACTTTTTCTTCATTTTTATAAAAAAAAAACTGTGATATTAAATCCGTGTTTTTACAGTTATGCTTTTATTTTGAAGGGCATACAATTTATGAGGTCACATGACCAGTCCCTTTTGACATGTGAGCAAATTGTCTTTTATTCAGAATTTTGCAAAAATGTCACCAAATAAAAAATGAATTAACTCACTATCTGGATAAGTAAACTTTATTTGTTTTTACATTTAATGACATTTCAATGTTTGATGCTGATTTTTTTTTTTAAACATGGAAATCTCCTAAGAATCCCATTGACTAACATAGAGAGAAAATCTTATTTAGGCCATTTTAAGTAATAAAAATATTTGAAACATTTTTTTTACCATGTACCACGTTACAATTTGTTACAAAAGTTTTTCCTGAAATAACTTCTCTGTCCACTAATTAGCACCGATGGAAGCTGGCTGCTTATTGTCATAGTAAACACAACGGAAATAAAGATAGAAATAGTTGAAATAGTTGAGGACTAGGCCACACCAGTGGTTTTGTTATTTTGGATCATGTTCTTTTGGAAAATAAAGACGGGAATAAAAAATAGATGTGAGGTGGAGTTGTGGAGAATCGCAGCAGCCAATCAGCAACTGTGTGGTGGTGAATTTAATTTAGATACCAGCAGACTCCGCCCACTGCAGGATGCATCGCCCACACACACACACACACACACACACACACACACACACACACACACACACACACACACACACACACACACACACACACACCTTTCATGTCTGGCTCTTTATTGGGCTCCAGGAGTTTGTTCCCATCCAGGCCACCGTAGCGTTTCCTCCATTTGCGTCTGAGCGACGGCGTTCTCTGGAAACTGCAAAACAACACGACAAGAACATGTAAAAATAAAAAAAATAAAAAACTGAATTTCTACAGTTAATGAGAAGCGTCCCCACATGGTGGCCATCTTGGTAAGGTCAATAAGAGCATTAATCCTATGGTGGAAATACTAAAGAAATAACAAGAAATCTCTCAATATTTAACTGATTTTCTAACTACTTGATTTGTAAGAATTTATCATTTATATTTTTATGATGATTATAATTGAATAAATGTCAAAAAGGTCATATGGTATCAGCTTAAAAACTTGGTACCAGCTAGTTTAACTCTTTTAAATAGTTAAACTAGTTAAAAACATAAAATCTAAAACATGCTATCGACTAGTTTTATATCCTAGTTTGATTAAATAAAGATACATGTGAGCAATTGGGAATTTATTAAAGTTAACATGTAAAAACAAAGCTAGTTCTATATTTAGGTGGATCAAATATTTTATTTATTTAGCATTATTTCTCACCATTTGATATTTTTGTTCAAATATGACACAAAATCTTGATCATTTCTAAAAAAAAAAATATACAAACAACCAGATAGTTTAACTCTCTTAATCAATGAATTAGTTATATATATATATATATATATATATATATATATATATATATATATATATATATATATATATATGTTACATAATTTGACTTTTTTGTCTCAATAAAGCACAAAATTGTGATTTTTTTTTTTTTTTTTAAATGGTACAAATAGACTTTTAAATGACAAGAAACCAACATGAACACAAAATGTACATTTTCAGAGACCTGATAATTGCTTTTTAAAACTGTATTTTTATCGTTTTATTGTTATTAATTAAGTTTTTTGACTTCCTTATGTTGTCAAACATGATTTGGGGACTTGAATGTAATAAAATATTTATGTGCATGTCTGCTACAGCAACTGTAGATATATTTAAAATCAATGTTTTATAGCCTTTTTTATAGAGTTAAACTATCTGGTACCAAGTTTTTAAAATTACACCACATGACAATTTTCGTTTTTTTAAATTGTTTAGATATAAATCAATCACAGTCAAAGTCAATTTTATTGTCAACTTCTTCACATGTACCTCCTATCCCATGCGTTTTACATGTACAACAACATTAAAGTGCAGGTGCACAAGACGAGACAATGCTAAAACTAGATTATTAATAATGGTAAAGTGCAGTAGCTTAAGGCTACATATGTGTTGCTAAACTAAAAAACGAAAACCAGGTATGCAGGGAGGGGAGTGGTGCACCAACTATCCTCTCATGTATTTATTGTTATTTTTATTTTATGTTTTAATTTCTGCAATAAGGGTAAAATGGAAACAAGTTATAGTAGCAGTTAATAGCAGCAGCAGTAGCGGTGATTCCCACTAAACTGTGTTTTTTATGGGTTACGGTTTGCTTTCCAGTGGTTAGCAGTGAAAATGATTCCCAGCTGGTTTCTGCAGGGCATTCCCCTTACTCTCTCTTATTCACATATTTCTGCACTCGCACTTATCAAATAAAAATAAAAAACGCCCCAAAAATAACCATCTACATTTTCAATTTGCATTGATTTCATTTGAATTAAAAGTTTCATCTAAATTCTCCTTATAATGATATAAAACAGGAGACTTTACTTCCATTTCAGATCATTTCCTATTGTTGTATCTACATTATATAATGATGCATTATGTAAAATGTTAGATTGTTCAATTCACATTCATTTTTTAAATATGAATTAAATTAACCTATATATATCGAATATATAGATGTATGTATCTTGATACCAGGTTTTTAAGATTAAAAACACATGATATCAACTAGTTTTATATTGTAGCTGGATTCAAATTATGAATTTTGTGAAAGATAATCATACAAATGAACTTTTAAAAGACAAGAAAACAACATGAAAACAAAATGCACGTTTACAGAGACATGATGAATGATTCGTAAAACTGTATTTTAAAGTTTTAGACTTTTCTCATCTTGCCAAACATGATTTGTCACTGACCCACATAAGGTTTTTGCAGAAAAACAAATGGCCATTAAATAAACTTGAATATAGAGTAGGAATTTGGGTTTTTTTCTGAGTATGAAAGTGATGTTTCTACATGGCTGTGTCTTAAAGACTTTTTTTCCTCGCTAGTCTTTAGAGCATCATCTAACATGATTCCTGTACATTTGATATACGAGCCATGAAACACAGAGTGTGTCTTTGTCCTCTCTGTCTTTGTTCATCTGTAAACTCTGCCACGTCTCAGCCTGTTCCTCAACAACACAGCAGGAATGTCAGAGCTGGAGTGTGTCCAGCTTTATGGCAGCTACACTACATGGAAAACACTGTTCAAGAACACACGTCTGTTCAGAAAAAGTAAAAAACGCAGCGTGAAACTACGTCAATTAGCTCTGTTTTTTCCCTCACCACAGGTAAGAGGTGTCCTCTGCCTCCTGGCTCAGGCTTTTCTCCATCGAGGCGTCCAGGTGTGTTAGTCCAGCTGCTCTCTGACAAAGCTGTCATGTAAGACGAAGGGGTTTTCTGAAGACGCCGGCGCTCTACATGAGCACGTCTGCAGGCTGTAAACTTTACCTAATGAATGGGATGTTTTCAGGGAGGAGGGGAAAGCAGTCAGCGCCTGCAGACACTCCCCGTCCCGCCGCTGTGGTCCACATTATAGCCTCCACACGCTGTAGACTACAGTTAAGAACAGAAGCAGAGCATTAACTTATGGCTGGACGCCAAAAGACAAAAAAAAAAAAACATTGAAAGTACAACACAGGCCTAGACAGTGCAGGATTAAAAAATATTAGAATTGCTGTGACACAGGTACACAGAAAACACTAAACATGACATACCACTTTATGAGAGACTTACATATATATACCACCAAATATAGATATATAGATATATATAGATATATAGATCCTCGGCTACACAATTTGACATTTCATGTGAAAAATTGTGATTTTTGTAAAAACAAATGATACAAATGGACTTTAGACTTTCACTGTAGGCAAATTCATATAATATATATATTGAGAATACAGTTTTAAAAGCATTCATCAGGTCTCTCGTACTGTCAAATGTCGTCATGCCAAGCAGGATTTGTCAATGACACTCATATTCTGGGTAAATATAATCTGAATCTACTGTATTTGGGTCAGTGTTTAACAAAAAGAGAAAGTCAAAAACTTGTTAAAATATAGTTTTAATAACTATTTTGTGTTAATGTTGGTTTATTATCATTTGAAAGTCTATTTCTAGTTCTATGTCGATAATGCATACTGTGTATGCGATCAACAAATTCTGCGAATTTGTACATTGTGTTGTGTGTTGTTTTTTTTTATAGTTTTTTTTTATCTTCTTCAACTTTATTTTCTTCTCTTTATCTGTAACGCTGCAGTAACACACAAATTTCCCCGTTGTGGGATCAATAAAGTTTTATCTTATTTTATCTCTTATCTTATTTGTACCATTTGTTACTGTGTGTGACTTTAAATATTTAATCCATTTAAAATATTAAACTAGTTGAAAACATGTGTTTTTATTTATTTTTTTTTTACTTTTAGGATGATTAAACTATCTTTTTTTAGGATGACACGTGACAGTTTGACGTTATCCCATATACAGGTAAAAAAGTGTTCATGCTTTTGTTATGAGTAGTAAGCGGAAGTTTTTACTTTGAAAAGCGGAAGTCGTAGTGTTTACGTTCCTGCTGTCGTTAAGCTAGCTAACGGCTTCATTAGCCTGCTAGCCAGCTAGCCGAAAGCTAACGGGTAGCGGGTCGATGTTTGCCCGCTCGGGTCTAACTACAGCCGCTGCGTTCACACGGTCGTTCACGCCTTTTCGGACGCCGGCAGGTGTGACGTCACAACGCCGCCTGTCCATCTTCTCGGTCCCGGTGCTCGGTGACCCCTCCCGACCCGGCGGCACACCGGCGCTCCTGGACCGGCGCGGATCGCCGCCTCTTCCCGGTTCCGACTGGACCAGACGGTTCTCCAGAAACACGCAAATGCCCAGAAAAGAGAAAGCGGTGATTTTTTTAAGATAACGATCGTTATATATGAAATTATTAAATTATTAATCTGAAGCTTCGTTGTTATTTGTTGTTAAACATAAGTATTTTTAATAATATTAATAATTATTTTAATAATATTAATATTTTTTATAAGTTCAGTGGTTCCCAATCAAAAATGTAAAATATATATATATATATATATATATATTGTTTCCATATGGTAACAATTACTTCACACCTTCATTTTTCTAAAAAGATATGGTATAAAATCAATGTTTTTACAGTGGGCTTTTATTTTGAAAGGATATATGATGTGAGGTCACATGACCGTTTTAATGTTATATATTTGTAATATGCTAGATAGATTTGTTGTCAAATGGTAAAGAATATTTTATCTTAATTTTTCAAAAAAAGACGTGACATAAAATCTTTTTTTATAGTTTATAGTAGTTTTATAATATAGTAAGAAGGGGAGAAGGGGATTTTATTTTGAAGGATATTTAATTTATAGGGTCACATGACCAGTCCCTTTTACTCAATAACATTTGACATGTGAACATCTTTGTCTTATATTCAGAATTTTGGAATTATTTCACCAAATAAAAAATTAAACCCACTATCTGGGGTAACAACTTTATTTTATTTATTTATTTTACATTTAATATATAAAATATATTTGTTGCCATATGGAAGTGCAAACACCTAATAGAGTCACATTGATTTACATAACATGAAACTTATCTTGAGAAAATGTTTACAACTTTTTCTGTTTCTATTTTTCTATATTCAAGGTGGATAATTTTGTTTTTAATAATCATACAAATGAACTTTCAAATGGAAAGAAACCATTATGAAAACAAAAATGCACATTTTGAAATACCTGATGAATTTCTCTTTAAATTGTATTTTTGTATATTTCATTTAATTTTAATTTTTTGACTTTCCTATCTTGCCAAGCAGGATTTGTCATTGACCCATACACCAGCAATACATGTTCTTCCTGTTTAAAGTGTGACCATACTAATGTGTTATGCATGATTATATGATGAACGTACAGGCTCAGTAACCTGTAACCCAACCCCAGTTGTTGTTAAAAGCAGGTAAAAAGGCAGCCGGCTGCAGCCGAGGTGGAGGTTCCTGGTCCAGTGACTCGGGACAAAAGTGGCGCTGTTACCATCGCGGTTCATGCAAAACCTGGCTCCAAACACAGCGGCGTCACAGGTCACTGCACACACACAATCACCACAAATAGGATTATAATCAGAGCAAAAATTAGAGGCAGGAAGGTTGCTGGATCCTTGAGTTCTACGTCTCAAATCCTCTAATTCTGTAGAACAATACACATGCTGCTAATAGTATTTTTAATTATTCACTAAATTAATGATTGAGAATGCCATTGAAGAGAATGTTCACTGGACCTAAAAACCTGCTACGTGTAGTTTACCTCTCTTAATCAATGAATTTGTTTTATATTATAGGTGGATTAAATATATATTACATGTATATTATATATATATATGTTACATAATATGACTTTTTGTCTCAATAAAAGCACAAAATTGTGAACTTTTTTTTAAATAAATGGTACAAATGGACTTTTAAATGACAAGAAGCCAACCAGTTTTTGACTATCACATCTTGCCAAACATAATTTGTCACTGACCCTCAATTATTGTGGGAATAGCATCTGTAAAATAAGATCCAGTTTATTTTCTGAGTGTTCTAAAAATGTCAATTTTGTTTTTTTTGTCATTTAAGATAAGATAAGACTTTATTGATCCCACAACAGGGAAATTTGCTTGTTACTGCAACGTACAGAGTAAAGAAAAAGAAAAGAAAATAAAAGCTATAGAAAATAAAAAATACACAACACTATGTACAAATTTAAAAGTCCATTTGTACCATTTTTATTTTTACAAAAATTATGATTTTGTGCTATTTTTGACACTAAATGTCAAATGTTGAAACCGAAAAAGAATGATCAATTTTTAATATATATACACCACAGTTTTGGCCTTGTCTCGAATACTGAAATATTTCTTTCTCCTCTTGTAGACGTTTCTGCAGAGGCGGTGGGCGTTTCCATCGCAGCGCCCCCTACAGACGGGGAGGCCAACGCCGAGCTCATCCGCTACCTCGCTGAAGTCCTGGACCTGAAGAAAAGTCACGTATCTCTGGACAAGGTTCCTCAAACTTGATAAGATCAGTGCACGCTGAAGGAAGCAGGTTTGGGTGTTTTAGAGGCGTGTTCAGGGTGAACATCAGGGAAAATAGTGAAGGTAGCTTGTAGTCGACATGTCACGTGTCTCTGCCTTTTATCCAGCAGCAGTTTTAATGACCTGCAAACACAAACTGCATAAACAGCAGCCATGACACCCTGAAAACCTGCCTCCTTCATCTCTTTTATCTTCACTTTATCAGAATTAGAATCAGCTGTGCACATGTGCACAACATATTAATAACAGTATCAGAAATATATAAAAAACTTTTTTTTCCAAGAATGCAAAATCCGGCTTTATCTCCACTCTCCGCCCTGTTAACGTGTGTTTTCTGCCTCCTTCACCTCTTTCCTCCAGGGCTCCAGGTCCAGAGACAAACTCATCAGACTGGAGTCCAGTCTGAGCCCAGAGGAGGTTCTGAGGAGGCTGAGACAGGCTGCAGGAGGAGCAGGATGAGCAGAATGAGCAGGATGAGCAGGAGGAGCCTCCTGTTAGAAATATAGAGTTTATGGGAATAAATGTCGAAACTCTCATGTTGTGTAACCCTGAAAACTTAGTATCAGACAGTTTAATGCTCTGTGAAATGTTTAAAAAAAATAAAAAACACATGCTGTCAACTAGTTTTATATTCTGGGTGGATTAAATATTTATAATTTATTATGGTAAAAAGGAAAAAATGGACTTTTAAATGACAAGAAACCAACATGAACACAAAATGTACATTTTGAGAGACCTTTTTATTTTTTTACTTTCTCATCTTGCCAAACATGTTAAACTTTGTTAAATATTTAGTCCACCTAGAATATAACACTAGTTGATATTATGTGTTTTTATTTTTCAGAACCTTTTTAGGAGCGTTAAACTATCTGGTACCAAGTTATTAAGATTACACCACGTGACAGATTTGGTATTGTCCGAGATAGTTTAACTCCATTAAAAATGTTGTAAAATCAAAAACACGTACCAACAACTAGTTTTATATTCTAGATGAATTAAATAACATTTTTTTCGGGTTACATCATTTGACATTTTGTGTCATAAAACACACAATTTCATGATTTTTGTTTAATTAAATGGTACAAATAGTCTTTTAAATGACAAGAAATAAGCACAAAATGTACATTTTTTTTACTTTCTCATCTTGCCAAACATTTGTCACTGCGCTACTTTTTTATCTTCTGTTCTACAATGTGAACAATAGGAGTGGTTTTTATTCCAAACTAAAGCAGGGGTGAAAACATGCTCATGTGAATTGAATATTTAAGTTTATAAGATTCCTCAGAAGCCTCGTTTCAGCTTCACATAAACTTTTGAGTATGTGTTTGCACAAAACTAGCTCAGTGTTGGTTTGGCCTCTTGTTTTAATACACACTCAATAAACTGAGTTCTCCTTTTAAAGCTACAACATGTAGATTCTGGAAGCTGCAGATTTCACTCTGAGCTACTGTAGAAAGCTGCTGCTGCAATGTAAAGATAATTAAAATGCAATTATGCCTATATTTATGGAGTTAAACTTGGGGATATTTTACTCCATTGCTGCTAAATCAGAGCTGAGGTGGAGGAACATCGCGGGTCAACAAGCTGTCAGGACGAGGTGGGAGAACGATGAACAGCGTAAAATTACCTGGTCAGAACCTCAGCGCATCAGGTTCCTCATCCAGTCAGTGTACGATGTCCTCCTGAGTCCTTAGAACCTGCAGCGACTCCTCGAGTTAAAGGTCAGCTGTGCAAAAGAGCCAATAAACACACCACAGAGGCTGAGGAGAAGGCCTCAAGATGGCTGTTCTAACCAGGAAGTAACACCTGATTCTACTAATCAACCAATAGAGCTCCTGCTGAGGACCTGCATTAGTAGAATCAGGTGTTACTGCTGGTTGGAGCAGAAACCTGCACCACACGGCCCACCAGGACCAGAGTTAGAAACATGTCCTACACACTGGACCTTTAAACGTGATCCACTGTAATAGTGAATAAACAAACAATAATGAACACACAACACTGGCAGTATTTCAGGAGCATACAAGAAATGCATGAAACGGGCAGCAGATGGCGCTGTGTTACTGCTCATGTCCTCAACATGTTCACATGCACACGACTGTCCTGCTTTAACTTCTCTGGGGCATGGCATTTACACGGCACATGCTTATTTATATCGTTATTTATATCACCAGATTCTGGCGTGTGCAAATATTTTTACACTGGGTATTATTTATTTATTAAGACAGAGTCCTTGAACAGTTTCCTCCTTATCTGCTGTATAAACATGTGGTGAAAGACAACTTTATGTTAGACAATGACTTTAACCATTTATTGCATTATTATTACTTATACAGACATATTTGCATATTGTTTCCATGCAGCAACATTTTGTGCACATTGTGCATGATTTTTGTTAAAAAATAAATAAATAAAAAATGACAAGAAACCAAAAAGAACCAAAAAAATTGACATAAAACTGTATTTTAAAGGGTTTTTGACTTTCTAATCTTTATTGGCTTATGCAAATGGTAACGGGCAAAACTCAGAATCCAGATACTGGGATTTATAAAGATTTTAAAGTTACAGAATCTATCTTAATCTGACTTTTTCCTGTCAGAATCAGACTGCGGGGCCCCCTGGGGGGGCGCAAGGCTCCGTCAAGGGATGAGTGTTCGACCTCGGGGAACATGCTTTTTTATTTTATTTATTACGTCCTAGAATAAAGTGCAATTGCACCTCCCCTCCATTAGGGGGAAGCAGAGTGTTCACAGGGAGCATACAGCACAGAGTATGAGTATGAAGTGTAGACACCAAGTGACACCATGAAAACATATTTAACAGGGATGAGAAGACAGGCGGAGAGAGACGGAGATAAAGAGACAAACGAAAGTCTCCCAAAGCTAAGACGAGGAAATATGACGAAGCGTCTGTAGCGCTTGGTTCACTGTGAAAGACCGGTGTGTTACTGAGTCTGAAATGTTGGAGACAGAGACATTAAAGACATTACACCACAATCACTGATAAGACCATTTATGTAGTTTTATTTTTCAGTATCATATGGTTTGACATGGTCAGTCAGAAAATGATTAATTAAGGATTTAATTTATTTTTTAATTTCAGATGCACTTTTAATCTCTTTTTGTAGTTGCATGGGGGAGATGTTATCTTCTTCCTTGGGGGGGGGTATAAAATAATTCAGAAACACTAACTTAAAGACAGATAAATATTACTGTCAATCAATCAGTTATTAAACTTTTATCAATTTTCTCTAAACTGACTCTACCAACTTCTAAAGATAGATGGATTTATAAAGTCTCTTTAGTCACAGAATCTACACTTAAGCCCAAAATGATTCCTACCTCATACTTAAATAGGACACAAAGAAAGTCTCCAACTATAAAGTGTATATATATATAAAGACAGATTTCCCAGCATGCCCTGCAGGAGCTTTCTATATCATAGTCATTTGTTGATGTGATTTTTGGTTTTCACTCCGTTTATTTCCACGTTCTAACGAAACACAAATCAATTATAGCTTCAGACTTTCTTTGTGTCCTATTTAAAAGTGAAATACTAATTTGTAAGTGCAAAAATATAGAAACCCCTTGTGTTTGACAGTATGAATCATGTTGGGCTTAAGTGTATCTTCATGTGACTTTTTCTGGACCTGATACCTCATCCAGGGATCTGCAGCATCCGGGTTCCTGGCCACGTGAACCAGGGTCTCTGAGGGACCCCCCCCCCCCCCGGTGATGATCAGGTCGGCCATTTAGGACCAGGTCCAAACCCTCTGGAGGAGGAGAACCGGAGGAGGAGCTCATTAGGCTGCAGCCCTGCAGTGCCTCAGTGTTAATGAGTAGAAAAGTTAAAAAGCTTCAAAGGGCAGAAATAAGCTCAATATTTAGATCAAAGTGTGAGATAATGATGCTTCACACATCACAGCCTCCTCATCAGCACGGCTTCTCTGCAAAACAAACTTTGTGCTGCTTTAAAGTTTATTTTTACCGTCGCTTTATGTAAGAATTACACGAGTGGGACTGAATGACACGTCTTCAGCGTGGGGAGCCTGGATCAGCAGCTTTACGTCTGCAGCTGAAGCCGCTGTCAGACGCCGCTAAGCCTCTGCTGGCGGGACGACTCCTCCGCCAAACTCTGAGGATTCATGACATAAATCCTGCCTGTGCTCAGGGCTGGATGCTGAAGGTCAGTGCTGCTCAGTCCACGTTCAGCCACTAATAAATAATAATCATCATCATACAAAGGGACTTTTACATGAAGTGCAAAACAGTCAGTGGTGGAAGAAGGACACTAATACAATAAGGTAAAATACTGCATTACAAGTGCTGCATGGAAAATCCAACTTTTTAGGTAATGTATGTAAAAATACATGTTATAGTGTATAGATAGTAGTGTTTTGGTATATGTATATATATATAGAAGATGGAGGATGCAGGTCCAGAAGAAGAAGAAGAAGAAGAAGAGAGATGCCAAAGATGCAGCAGATTTTCTCCTCTTTCTTTCCTAATACAATTAGAACGATACTAATACCATAATGTAAAATACTACATTACAAGTTGCACATTCATATTTATATGCATGCATTTTCATGCATATATATATATATATATATATATATATATGATTTTCACAAATCACACAATAAGGTAAAATACTGCATTACAAGTGCTGCATGGAAAATCCAACTTTTTAGGACTTTTTTAATACTATTATTATTATTATATAAGATGGTATAAGATTATTAATACTGGTGTTGGAGCCGCATGTTAAAGTTGGAGCTGCTTCATTATATATAGTAGTAAAACAATTATTTCAACTTTTTTCTTACCATATCTAAGTAATAATTCAGGATAAACAGAAGAAGATGAGACTCAGAGGAAGCAGATCTCAGAAGAAGAAGAAGAAGAAGAAGAAGATAAGATAAAACTTTATTGATCCCGCAACGGGGAAATTTGTGTGTTACTGCAGCGTTACAGATAAAGAGAAGAAAATAAAGTTGAAGATAAAAAAAAACTATAAAAAAATAAAAATAAAAAACACACAACACAATGTACAAATTCACAGAATTTGTTGGTGATCCGCATACACAGTATGCATTATGGACATAGAATGGAGAGAAAAATGTTAATAAAGAGTAAGAAAAAAGTATGCATAAGCAAAGCATATATACATACATACATGCACGTACATGCCTACATACATACACATACACACATGTTTGCATATATATATATATATATATATATATATGGACATACATATCCACGCACATACCCACATGTACACATACATAGCTAATGCACACTTAAGGTGCAGGGTGTGTTTGAAGAGAAAAAAGTGACCAGTGAAAAAGTGACAGTGACTACAGTGAGGTTTATGTTTATGTTATGTTATAAAGTATTATTGCTGTCGGGATGAATGATCTGTGGAAGCGCTCCTTCTTGCAGCGAGGGTGTTTAAGTCTCTGGCTGAAGGAGCTGCTCAGCGCACCCACTACCCCATGCAGAGGGTGATGGGGGTTGTCCATGATGGATGTCAGCTTTGCCAACATCCTCCTCTCTCCCACCACCACCACCGACTCCAGAGGACATCCCAGTACAGAGCTAGACTTCCGTACCAGTTTGTCAATTTTCCTTCTGTCCCCGTCTGACCATCCGCCCCCCCAGCAGACTACTGTGTAGAACAGGGCAGATGCTACGACGGAGTCGTAGAAGGTCTTCAACAGAGTCCTGCACACACCAAAGGACCTTAGTCTCCTCAGCAGGTGAAGTCGACTCTGGCCCTTCTTGTACAGGACATCAGTGTTAGTGGTCCAGTCCAGTTTATTGTTCAGGTGAACACCCAGGTATTTGTAAGAGACCACTGTCTCAATGTCTTTTCCCTGGATGCTCACCGGTGTGGTGGGGAGGGACTTCCTCCTGAAGTCCACAACCATCTCCTTTGTCTTGCTGGCGTTGATTTGGAGAGCGTTGATCTCACACCAGCTGACAAAGTCATTGATGACCCCCCTGTACTCCTGGTCGTTCCCATCTGATACACACCCGATGATGGCCGTATCATCTGAGAACTTCTGTAGGTGGCAGTATATATATTATATATATATTCATGCATGAAAAATCTAACTTTTTAGGAGAAGTACTATATAATTGGAGAAGAAAGAAGAAAAATATAAATTCTGCTAGCACCTTTTGGTCTCTTTCCCTTATGATTCATCTCTCTCTTATATATATATATATATATATCTATATAATTGATGACATTTCAGGTAATAAAACCAAGTCTAATATTAAACCATAGTAATAATAAAAAAACTCATACAAATGGACGTTTAAATAAGGTGCACACAGTGAGTGTAGTGGTGGAAGGACACTAATACAATAAGGTAAAGTACTGCATTACAAGTTACAGTCCTGCATGGAAAATCCACGTTTTTAGGAAAAGTACTATAGTACTATAGTGTATAGATAGTAGTGTTGATTATAACAATATAATATTATTAATATGGTGTTAAGAAGAAGAAGAAGAAGAGAGAGGTGATCAAAGATGCAGCAGATTCTCTCCTCTTTCTTTCCTCTTCACTTTGTCACTTTCACAGTATTTTCAGGGATTTTCACAAATCACAGACCAGCTCATGCAAACCCTGCAGAGCTGCTTCATAAACCTCTTACCTGATTTCTGCAGCTTTATTTATAGTTGATCTTCTGGCTCCACCACTTCAGGCTTCAGCTTCTCCTTGTTCTCCATCCCTGACTCCACGTCAATGACAACGGGAGGATCTGGATGCTGCAGCTCAGTGTGTGCAAGTCTGGGATCCAAAACCATTACAAACCAACCATCACTAAGTACAGAGTTTCCTTTTTAGACTCATGATATAGAAAAGAGGAAAATAAAATAGGTGTCATTGTTCAAATGAGACAAAGTGAGATGAGATAGTAAAGTTATCAAAACATTTTTATATTAATTTACAAACTAACGTTATGAAAATACCCAATTTTAACTATTTATGATGTAAAAAACCTACAAACCTGAAAGAACATGACAATAGGAAAACTTTAAATAAAGAAAATGTTGTGTGAATTAAATACAACATAGAAATAAAACCTAAAATAAAATATATATGCAAATACATTTCAAAGATATTGCTATATCTCATATTTTACTGGAATGTTTTCATAGACTTAATGACAGATAAATATAACTGTCAATCAATCAATTATTAAACTTTGATCAGTTTTCTCTAGACTAACTCTGTATGTAATATTTCTTTAAAAATGTATAATTATAATGTTCAGTTTTCCCACATAATGAGTCCTATGTATAACTTCTTGTTATGAAAAACCTTGTGTAACTGTATGTCTTATATAATTCACTTATGCACTGAGCACATGTTGTATTGGATGCAATCACACCTGTACACTGGGTGTAGAACAGGCAAGAAAAACTGAAAGATAAAAATTTATTTAAACATTTTTTATGTTTTTATTGCTTAAAATTGCCTAAGTAATAGATATAAGAAAAATAAAAGAAATAGTTGTAAGCATATTGTCAGGATAGTTTCATGCTATGTAAGTCAATGTGACTCCATTAGGTGTTTGTATAGTTTCCATATGGAAACACGTCTATTTTAGTATAATAGAAACATCAAAATTAAATTAAATGTAAATAAAACTAATAAATGAAACGATAAACTTCTGTTACCCCATATAGTGAGTTTAACTTTTTATTTGGTGAAAATTTCCAAAATTGGACTAGCTTTGTGACCATGTGAAGGGCTTTTATTTTGAAGGACAGCATGTCTGTTTCTGTTTTTCTGTCATTAAGTTTATGAAAAAAATCCAGTAAAATATGAGCTATAGCAATATCTTTGAAATGTATTTGCATATATATTTTATTGTTATGTTTTATTTCTATGTTGTATTTAATTCACACAACATTTTCTTTATTTAAAGTTTTCCTATTGTCATGTTCTTTAAGGATTGTAGGATTTTTACATCATAAATGGTTGAAATTGGGTATTTTCATAACGTTAATTTGTAAATTAATATAAAAATGGTAATAGTTTGATAGCTTTACTATCTCATCTCACTTTGTCTCATCTGAACAATGACACCTTTTTTATTTTCCTCTTTTCTATATCATGAGTCTAAAAAGGAAACTCTGTACTTAGTGATGGTTGGTTTTTAATGGTTTTGGATCCCAGACTTTGTATTTGTGAGCACACACACATTCTTTCACTGTGATGACCTTCAATTTTACTCTGGCTCATGTGTGGTTTTTAGTTGAATGTTAATCGTCTTGTGCTTTTTTTTTTGCATATTAAACAAAAATCAACCACAAAGAAGTCAAATTATTCTGTCACAGCCAGCTGATTCTGGACTACAAGATGTGAAATATTTGCCCTGAACTTTCAACTCTCAACTTCAGCAAAAGCATTTTTTACCAATTTGCCATTTTTTTTAAGAACCATTATACTTTATGTTGAGAACAACAGACGCAGCAGTTACGCCGTGCCATTTTCCTCCTCTAAAATATACACAACCTTTGAATTAGCTTTTTTAATTCTATGAGTGAATTAGCATCGCTGGCGTGGAGCAGCCTGCAGCCTCAACGTTGCACGTCGTGTCCTTTAATAACCTGCACGTCCCTGCAGGACGCAGCTTCCCAGTGTCAGAAGGGTTTAAGTTGTGTTTATGTGATGCTCCGCAGCGTTAATATCTTCATCCCGTCAGGCCCAACATGAACCATAAATAGATGTCACCACGGGGGAGGGAAATACGCGAAACTTCTTCAGATTTAAACGTGAAAAGGAAATTGGAAAAGCGCTTCACACAAGATTCATCAATGGGCCCCGGAAATCCATAAGTAATCTGTCACAGCGATCAGGGAGATACAGTATGTTGTTAAAACTCTGAGTGGATTCTTATTTATGTGCTGCACAGGCCCTGAAGTCTCAAAAGATTCTAGTATTTATCTTGTGTGTACAAGATAAATTATAATATACACCACTGTTCTAAAAGGTCTAGGGTCACCCAGAGAATTTAGTGTTTTCCTTGAAAAGTCAAACCTTTATTCATCAAATGAGTTGCAAAATGAAAATATAATTATAAATAGTGATATTTCTATTTGACAAAAATGTTTTTTTGCTCCATCTAAGCAGCTAAACTGTTTTTATCCATTCCAACATTATTACAACAAGAGTTTTCTAATCATCCATCACATTCTAATGTAATTATCAAACATAATGTACCATTAGAACACTGGAGAAATGAGCCTCTGTTCAACTATGGAGATATTACATTAAAAACAGACATTTGCAGTTAGAATAGTATATTCTATATACTATATATATATATATATATATATATATATATATATATATATATATATATATATATATATATATATACTGTATACTGTATACACATACATAAACATACATAATGCGATGTATGGACAAAGACAATGTACAGACACACATATATATATATATTATATATATATATACTGCAGTAAAGACACAAAGTAGAAAAAGTAAACTATATGATTTTATGTAATTTGTTAGAATATTCATCTTAAAAGTTTCTAAACACTGTTAAAAGTTGATGTGAAATCTGCAGTTATAGATTCATATATATTTTACAATAAACGTTTACTGTATATTTCATAGTAGTGAAGAATGTGTGGTACTCACACAGTACTGCAAATACCAGATAAGATTAGATAAGACTTTATTGATCCCACAACAGGGGAAATTTGTCTGTTACTGCAGCGTACAGAGTAAAAAAAATGCATTATGGACATAGAATGGAGAGAAAATACTAATAAATAGCAATAAAAAAAGTATGCATAAGCAAAGCATTTATACATACATACATGCACGTACATACATATTTACATATTTGCATATATATACACACATACACACATGTACACATACATAGCTAATGCATATTAAGGTGCAGGATGTGTGTAGAGAAAAGTGATTACAGTAAATAGAAATACACCTGAAATCACAGTATTTTTTCTGTATACTTCCGCTGCCATATTTTACAGGGACTGATACATGTAGTGGAGTAGAAAGTACTAAGCAGCAAGTACTTCAGTAAAAGTACTAAGTTCCTACCACCCTGTCACCAGGCGGCAGCTACGTCACGCCCGTGACGTCGCGCAGAGGCCGGAGGGGGCGGGGCGCCGGCCGCCAAGTTCCCGCGCCGCGCGCGGCGCCGCGTGCCACACCGTCCGCTGCAGGCAGCGCGCGCTCAGTCCCGCGGACCCTTTGATCTCTGCCGTTGTCTGGCGACATGTGGGCGCGAGCCGCTCTGTGCGCGGCGCTGCTGTCCGCGCTGTGCCCGGCGGGGGGCACGGAGCGCGGCGGGGGGGACGTCCAGGAGCCGCGGTACGACTCCCACAGGCTGGTCGGTGTCTGCTCTACTACCTATGTTTATTTAAAATGTGTTTTCTAGGTAGATTACACAGATATATAACATTTATCGTTATTTTTGATTATGCCATTTGACATTTTCGGTCAAAAAATGTAATTTTTGTAAGAACAAATGGTCCAAATGGACTTTTAAACGACAAAAAACAATATGAACACAAGTTGTACATTGTAATTTAATATATTTATAATATATTGAATATAAAGGGTAGACTTTAGGATTAACGTGTTTTTGTATCTTTATTTTTTCCTCTAAGAGTCAGGATCATATCTCACAATATTACTAAAAACAATAAGATCCAAAGAAATACAATGCTAAAAACATTTTATTTTTTGATTATATCAAATAATAATAATGCATTGCTTTAATATGAATTCTTTTGGTTAATAATAATGAATATTTCTACTTGACAGCTATTATTGTTATTAAATGTATTGAATAATAAATAGTTAAATGATTTAACTTTGGTAAATAGTATAAATTATATACTCGAGCAGCTACTCTATTAACAATATTATCTATATATAACAAAAATAGTCAGATAGTTAGACAATAATGATAAGTTATTAAATACATTTATCATTTACCTATAGCAAAAAAACATCTAATGAATTATAAAAATGCAGAATATGTAATAAAACTTTAATCAGGAAGTGTGAAGTAAAGACATATTCTACTAGAGACTTAAATGATTATTTTCATAAACTACATATTATTTTATCTATGAATGGCAGTGAATATAAACAAGGCATCATCATTTCTACAAATGTTATCCTAACACAAAGATAAAGAAATTTTTACTTAAAAAATGGATTTAAAGTTCAAATATATAGTGTAATTGATAAAATAAGATTATTAAAGCATGCATGTGCAGCAGTGTGTCTCAGTGAAAATAGGAAAAATCAATAAAGGGAATGAGATGCATTAGTAATAAATGTCCAGTCCACTTCATTCATCCTGTCCGTGTGGATGTGTGTCATCAGCTCGGTGCGTTACATGAAGTTCTGGAGCGACTTCAGACCAGGAGGATTAATCCCTGGGAGAAGAAATACGGACACATTCCCTCCGTGAGTCTCAGCCTCACATTATATTATATGAATTAATTATGTAGATTCTCATTCAGTTTGACAAGAAATGTGAAATTAATAAGACATCATGGGTCTTTGTGCAAGTCCACTCATCAGCAGATTGGTATTACTGTTTAAAATAAATTAAAATTGTAATCAGCAATTTTATTTTGAAATTAGGCAAATTGTAGTATTCTTGCGTTAAAGTGAATCGTTAGATGCTTGTAATGTTAAGCCTTTAATGCATAGAGTTTCCATGTGGCAACATTTACTTCATCACTTTATCTGCATTTTTTAATGTTTTTACAGTTAGGTGTGAAGAGGGGGCTTTTATTTTGAAGGACATACAGTTTATGAGGTCACATGACCAGTCCCTTTTTGCTCATGGACATTTGACATGTGAGCATCATTGTACAATTTTCACCAAATTCAACATTAATCTCACTTTTTGGAGTAACAGATTTTTTTTTTACATTTATTTATATTTTGATATTAGAAGTTTTTTTTCTAATATGCTAAAATATATTTGTTTTCATACAGCAACAATATGCAAATATGTAAAATTCCTAGTGCATAAAAGCTAATAAGAGTCACATTGACTTACACAGCATGAAACTATCCTGACACTATGGCTTCTTCTTATGCTCTATATTTTATTATTTATATTATCTAATATCAATCAATATCAAGTCAATGCAATATTTAATGCAAAAGATGGTTTAGGACACAGTAACTGATCCAAATTGAACAAAGCAGCTTCTGAGCTTCTTAAAGTAAATTACTGTTTAACATGTGGATGCTGCGTTCTTCTTTTTCTCTGCCCCAGTGCGACCTGGGAGAACACTGCGCCATCAGGAAAGGATCTCGTATCGGGAAGATGTGCGACTGCCCCAGAGGAGCGTTCTGCAACGCCTTCCTGCTCAAGTGCATATGAGCCGGAACACAGCGAGAGTATTTTAACATGTATATTTTACCGAATATATATAAATATATATGCAGATAAATATGTAAAGTAGCATAGAACACTATGTAATAAACCCTTCATGTCAATCTCCTGTCATGTTGTATTAAAGGTATTTTATCTTGCCCCCCAATGACTCCTCATTGTTTCACTGCTTATTAAAAGCTGATTTATATTTTAAAAGTGTTTTACTGAAAACTAATGGCTTAGATGGTTGTTTGGCCAATAAACCGATAAAACAAATATGCATTCTTTCCCCAACGATATGATCAGAGTTGCTTCTATTTTGTCTTTGCTTTAGAGGAGGAAACTGAAAATTAAATAAATGTGAAAAGTTATGTTCCTAAGTTTTTAATTGTATTTTTTTTAATAGCCATTCAGATTTAATCCACATACCCTTCACAGAAGATTCTCACAATCTCTTATCACTAGTGATTTATCATCTGTTTAATCTTTAAGACTGATTTGCTGTAGAACAAATGCCCTGCATAGAGATAATGATTAGGACCCATTGTTATAAAAAAAATACTTTATTTAATGAGGCCTAAGGAAATTAACCCTCTATTGAATGAAAAGTCAAAAATGTCTTGAATGTTTTTGTTGCTTAAAACGGCCTAAATAAGTAAGTGTTAATGTATGGTTTTATACACTAGGAATTTTACGTTTTTGCATATTGTTGCCATATGGAAACAGATCTATTTTAGCATATTGTGGGAAAAAAAAATCTTGCAATTTTAAATTAAATGTTCCTAAAGAAAACACACACACATATATATATATATATATATATATATATATATATATATATATACTACAAAATGTCCCTAAAATTCTGAATATAAGACAAACTTCAGTTGTGAGACAATGATGTCCACATATCACATGTCCATGAGTAAAAGGGACTGGTCATGTGACCTCATGAGTTGAATGCCCTTCAAAATAAAAGCGATTTTGTCTGATCCTCATCCACAGAGGGATTTTTTTTTTTTCCCAGAGTTTCGGATCCAGACACAGTTCATTTAAGATCAGGGTTTAGACTGTGGTACTACTATAGTACTAGTACAGTAGTAGTACAGGTTTAGACTGTGGTACTACTATAGTACTAGTACAGTAGTAGTACAGGTTTAGACTGTGGTACTACTATAGTACTAGTACAGTAGTAGTACAGGTTTAGACTGTGGTACTACTATAGTACTAGTACAGTAGTAGTACAGGTACAGACCGCAGTACTACTATAGTACTAGTACAGTAGTAGTGCAGGGACCTCATCAGATTCTCTGAGCTTCTCTTTCTTTCTTAGATGTGTAAAACTCATGAGCCACTGATACTTTTTAAATGTGTTCTGTGTTTCCATCCTGTTCACATCATCTATTCTAGGGAAGAGGAATCCTCTGTTTCTCTTCCTGAGGATTAGAACCCTGCAGAATATGTTTAATGTTGTGTTGCTTTTGTACAAACTGTAAAGGCCAATGAGGCAAATCTTTGATTTTTTTTTTTGACTTTGGGCTAAAGGAATAAAACTTGACGCTTTCTGCTCAAAGAGTTAACAAAAACACTGCATATTTTTCTTAGGTTGAACTGACTTTTCTAGCATCAAAACACCACTTCTCTACAGAGCAGCCAAAATGTGCTTCACTGAAAACACTGAAAAAACAAAGAGGCAGTGTGTTTGAGCCAGAAACTGAGCGGACAGTTCATTTATCTTTTACCTTTTTTCTTTTTTAACCAGTTTATTCAGACACGCTTCCCAGTTGTTCCTAAAATCTACACTATGCAAAAAAGACAGAACAGTCAGATTTCTTTCTCTTTTTTCCCCCCAAGGGGAGTTTTATTAGGAAGATACTTTACAGACTCTAGACTCCTCGGGGCTGCTTGAAGCTCATGCCGACGGCGGGCTGGGTGACCTGCAGGTTGGACAGGCTGCCGAAGTCCTGGAGGGAAAGAACAGGGATGAGGATCCAGAAACTGGGAACACGGCTGATTTTTAAAAAAAAAAGGAAACGGAAAGCTGTCTGAGAGCGCCAGGGTTCGAGAGGAACTGGTTTTCTCCTTCGAACACGGGAAAGGCTCTCAGGTCGATGTTCCTGTACTATCAATGACCTGGTGACCAGCACGCCATGGTCACTTTCGATACAGGGAGGAGGAAAAACTAAAAAAATAGGTAGAAGTAGATTCAGAGTTTGCTGCAGGCTGCAACTTTGATCATCCCATATTTTTTCATCACATGCAGGGTTCCCACACCTTTTGCATGAACAAATTCAAGCACTTTTCAAGCACCTTCAAACACCAGTTTCCACCTTTCAAGCACCTTTAAATAGGTAGCCTACTCATTGTGTTTGCCATGATGGTCATGAGAATGTATGGCATAATAGTATGGGTCTGATTAGCATTATTTCATATGGTGGTAGATTGAATGTTTGGATTTTTAACTCATTGTGAATTGGCTTGTATTCTCAGCTTGTGAACGGTGCATTGTGTCACTACCATAGCGCAATAACAGTGACAAATGCCTGAAGGGGCTAAAGTATTGTATGTATCAGCAGACGAGTTATTTATTTTCACTGCAGGTAAAGGTATCTGATCAAGCGCGTAGCCGCTTAGGAAACATTTTTGTTTTCTCTTGGTTTATTGAGATAGACATCACAAAAAATCCAAGCATTTTCACAACCTTGAAAACACTGAATTGAAATTCAAGCATTTTCAAGGAATTCAAGCACCCGTGGGAACCCTGCATATTTAGAAAAAACACAAAATATGTGATAGTTACACGTTTTTAAATTCTTATACTAAAGGTGTGTTATTACCGTAAAGTACCAAATATAGGTCACAGTGGTGATTTCAATTATTTAACAGATCAGGTGTTAAATGAGATCAGGTGGCCATTTAGGACAAGAAATTGATTCTGATGAAGTAGAATGATTTTGCTCCAATTCTTAATAAGTCATTTCTGCCATATACACAAGACATAGTGAGACGAGAACGTTTCACCTGGAGCAATTGGTGACACACGCAACTGTTCAAACACTAAACTAGTGTTACTACGGTGTAGCGTACATTTTTCTAAAGGTTCAGACTGCATCAGGGTCATGGAGATCAGCAATTATTCATTATTATTGGAGGGTGTCTGCAAATAATGTGTCAGGACCAAGTAAAGTAAGAGAACGTGCAGCATCAATGATCACATCTACCTTTATAAAAATAAAATAAATCAGATTCAGGCTTTTTTTGGACCAAGTAATTGTTATGTAATTTATCCTAAGTTGCACTTCTCTCTTGATTTACTTAAATATTTATTTCTATCACAAAGGTTTCAGCTTGGTTGCCTTGTGCTGAGCATTTACCACACATTTAAACACTAAAGGACTCTTTAAGACGTGCAGAGCTGACAGTAGAGACTCACCAGCAGCTTCAGCATCTCCTTCGTATCTGGGTCCACCTCAATCAGCTCCTGGTCCAGAGCGGACACCTGTACAGGTAAAACACACAGAGGTGAGTTAAAGACGTTAACACTAAGACAACCTACGAGCAACAAACAATTCACACATTCAGCTTATAATTCCTCTGCTTTTTAGTTTCTATAAGCGGGTCTGGGTATTTGAGAACAGCAACGAGTGTCGTCTTAAAAAAAAAATACTGTAAAATACCAAACAACGAGGTGTTCAATTGAGATCAGGTGGAAGTTTGGGACTGAGATTAATAATTTTGATCAATAGTCGACTTTTCTGACAAAAATCTGCTGGAAAATGGTAATTTACTCAGAATCTATTATAAAACCAGTGTGATGCTGTATAAATCACACTTTCTAAATGCAGATTACTGTTATTTCTTTAGACGTTTTACTTTGCATACCCCCCCCTTAAACCGCACAGACAATTAATCATGAATAGGGGGGGGGAGTTAAAAGTTAAAAATTAAATAAAATACATTTACATGGAACTGGTGTTTATCATATTATACACTGACCCTGGGACCTGCTAGTTAAACGAAACCCAGCTATTTGGCATTTTATTTTACAGTAGTTCTCCTGAAATTTAACGTCATGTGCAGGCAGCTTGTAGAGTTTGTCTGAGAGCGCCAGGGTTCGAGAGGAACGGTTTTCTCCTTCGAACACGGGAAAGGCTCTCAGGTCCATGTTCCTGTACTATCAATGACCTGGTGACCAGCACGCCATGGTCACTTTCGATACAGGGAGGAAAAACTCCTAAAAACTCTCTTTTCCCTCCAGAGACTGCAAAGTTTGATCATCTTATCTTTTTTTAAAGCAAAAATGAAAAATACGTGACAGTAACAGGTTCTTTAGTAAAACACTTTTACCGTAAATCACCAAACATATAGACCCCAATAACAATGAGCTTCTAATGTACAAAACAGCCTGTGTGTGCTGAGGTGAAATTGAACAGAAAATGGATCTTAAACCCAAAAGACGAATCCGACGCTGCTCAAACAATCATAATCTGTAAACGTTGAGATAAAAATCACAGCAGGAGCCATTCGCTTCACCACAAACGTGTTCTAGAATATGAAGCACGCATGAAACTAAGATCACGACTGAGGCAAAACCAGTCAAACGCCACTTGACGCGTTTTCTAGCCGATACGACTCCTCCATGAACAGCAGCGTCCTGCGGGACCGTTAATACCAGTCTGTTCATTTTCAGCCTAATTCACTGCAGTAAATATTCTCTCAACCTATTATAGAAAAAGGTGGTTAACAGTCAGTAGGTCACACAGCCCAGCTCCACTCTGGATAAACTCCCAACATCAGATGTTTCTGAGCTCTGAGTCAACAGCCAGATGAAATACTACTAGAAATACTAGCAGAAACACTATGAGATGCTGGTGGACGCCTCCCTTTATCCCACATGTGTCAAACTCATGAATCCGGCCCAGCACCTTGTTTTTTTTTTCTGTGGCTCCTCGAGAGCTCGTGCAGACTCGTGAAGGAAAAAGCGAATAAAGGCTTAATGGTATTAGAGACGAGTTGGTCACGTCTTCTCTGGACAACCTGAAGGTGCGTTCAAGCACAACTAAACTAACAGTGAAGTTATCATCACTCCCCATTTTCCTTTGTAGAAACATCTTTACCTTCTTGTTCTTATATAGCAGTGAAACGTTCAGCATAGAAATGCAAAACCATAGATTCCAATCATTGAAAAATAAATAAAATGGTCAGTAGTTATCAGTATATTCCTGCATGTTCTAAATGTATTGTTTCCATCCTGTCCCTATGCATTCAAGATGTTTGTGGTGAATCATATTTGTATGTGTTGCATTTACTTTGTTAATCTTCAATTAACAAAAAAAGTAATAAACACACCTCTGACCACAATATACACAAGTGTTGCACAGTTAGTTTCTGTTAGTCTCTGCAACTTAATGATCCTTAAACCCGAGGAGCCCAAATCCTGGTCGACAAACCCACCACTGCAGTACATCAGGACGCAGGATTTAGAGTAGAAAACGCAGCACGGTGATGCATTCACTGACCTCTGGGACGTAGTTATCCCTCCTCTCTCGCTCCTCCTCCTGCAGTTTGATGGAGATTCCTCTGACTGGACCCCTCTGGATCCGCTTCATCAGATGCGTCACATACCTGCAGAAGAGAAGAGAAGAAATAAACGGACAGAACCGAATAAAACAGACGTCAACTTCTAATATATTAGAGAAATGTGTGATTCAAACACGGAGCATCTTCCTGTAGCTTTAGTTAAAAACGTGTCATTTAAAGAGTCATTTAAAATCAAATTAATCTCATCTTGTTTTCTGTGAGAGATGAGATCCAAACATTATTAATAGCATCAGATTAGATTCAGGAAAGTATTTCCTGTCAGGAAGAAAAGGCCACGCTCCTCTAGATTGTTTTGTTCCACATCACAGACTTTGTACTTAATTTCTTTCATAAAAATCGACCATGTCAGGACCAGTGTGACAGAAACAGCATCATGCCTCTTTCTTTCCGGAGGAAGTAAATGTTATTGGACTTTGCAGCCATTTCTAAACCTGACTCTTCATAAGGAAGAGTAGTCTGAATGCAGCTGTGTTATATCACACAAAAAAAACAAAATATATATACATGTATATTTTACAGCCTTTTTTGTGTACGAGGTTATATTCCGAGTGTCTGAGAGCGCCAGGGTCTGACAGGAACTGATAGTCCAGCAAACACGGGAAAGGCTCCCACGTTGGTCTCCCTGTACTATCAATGACCTGGCTACACAGAAGCCATGATCACTTTCGATACAGGGCAGAGTTATTTATTTGTTTTTTTAAGGATATTAACGCAAACTGACCCGGCGATCTTGTTCCGGAGCTTCTTGCTGGGGATGATGGCGATCTCCTCGCACACCCTCTTGTTGGTGTGGAAGTCGTTCCCCAGCCGGGTGTAGTATTTCTCGATGATGACCCTGGCGGCCTTTTTCACCGTCTTGGTCCTGACTCGTCCCTAAAACAAAAGTGCAAATCGTGTTACAAACCTTGTTTTAGGAGGGGAAACAAAAGTTTGTCTGAGAGCGCCAGGGTTCAAGAGGAACGGTTTTCTCCTTCGAACACGGGAAAGGCTCTCAGGTCGATGTTCCTGTACTATCAATGGCCTGGCGACCAGCACGCCATGGTCACTTTCGATACAGGGAGGAGGAAAAAAAAACGAACAGCTTGTCAGATAAGTCTGGATTCAGTTTGCTGCAAGATTTGATCATCTAGGATTTAAAAAAACAAATATGTGATGGTTACAGGTTCTCAAGTAAAATAATGGCCTGGAATTCTTGTAGAATGCTGATTTATTACCGTAAACTACCAAATAACCGCCCAGGTTGTTTATTATAATAATCAATTCTAAGCAGAATGTGACACGTGACATTACCAGAGTGAGTCGAATGCATATCGAGTAGTAATGAAAAGGCTGAATGCAGTAAATGCAGCATTCAACAAAATCTGGTTAAAGCAGAAAACACACATACAGTTTTTGGCCTAATTGTTCTACTAAGAATAATGTAAAAATTTAGTGCTCATATTGGTGTTAATGTTTTAACTTTGATGCACCTTAAACACAAGTATGCACATATACATTGAAAGATCCTCCCTGTAATGACTGATTCTGTTCATGCTGAATAATTGAGATTTCAATGTAAGTGATAGGGTTTAATAAAATATATTGACAGAATTTCTGGAATCAAAATGTAGCTGCAGTAGAAATATATAACAAAGAGAATAATGTTAAAGGTTAACTGCTTGGTCTTGATTATATCAACTTCAGATAAACATTTTTTGCATAAGACGACTGTGGGTCTTGTGCTCCATTCACTTCCATTGTAAATGCATCATGAAGGAATCTCTAATGTAGAGAAGCTAACATGATGAGCCTCGTTCAGTGTTTATTATGGATGACCACATTTATTTTAAGAGAGAATTTAAAGACTCATGTACCTGTCCTATTAGCTACAGACGAAAATCTTACCTTCCTCACGTGTTTTTTTGAATATGACCACAGTAATAACGTGAATCTTTCCTCGTTAGCCTCCACAGCTAGCTCCCGTTGACTGATATTAATAATTTCCCCCTTTTGACGACACTAAAAACATTTCAGATATCGCCATCATGTCACACTGCTGCTCATGTTTTAAAAAAATAAAAAACAATAGTTAAATCCGTATAATAAAACCGGTACATTCGGCTCAACAGCCGAGTCCCCCCTCCTCCTGTTAGCATCGGCTTTGCGCTACAACAAAATTAAATAAAACACTCCGCTAACGCCATTTATCATCAATACAGCGATTATCAGACACGACAAACACTCCGATCACCGCGGATGAAGAAACCGAGGCGGCAGCGGCGTTAAAACGGGAGGATTGGGTTAGATAGTGGAGGTAGACATGTAAAATGTACCCACCATGTTGGATCGGCCTGGTAGAAGAGGACGAGCAGACTTCCGGTGGAAGTTTAAATAAAGGGACGGAAGATTGACGCCGGAGCGGCACGTGACCACAGCGCCGCCCGCAGGCCGGAGGCTGCTACTGCAACAACAACCACTAGATAATAATAAAACGCTGCTTTACATTTATTACATGATAATAGTTCATTTATCTTTTTGAAATTCTTAAAATGAGATCTACACTTCTCTCATGTTAAAGACCCTCTCATCCTAAAAATGTTAGATCACATCTCTGGTTATATTGTAGATAGATAAAGGAAAGGTAATGACTATATATATAGTAAAATAATATATATATATATATATATATATATATATATATATATATATATATATATATATATATATATATATATATATATAATATAGTTAATTTTTTAGATCGAAATTAGATCAAAACTCAATCACATTTGACAAATCATGGTTGGCAAGATTAGAAATCACGAAAAATTTAAAAGTTTTAAGTTTCTTAAAAGTTTTAAGAAGTATTTGTAGGGTCCCTCAAAATGTAAAACTTATAAAACTATCTATCTATCTATATATATATATAGGATAGGATTTGTTCACATATTTTACTAGAATTAACCCGGTAATTCATTAAAAAAAGAACGCCTGTTTTTCGATCAAATTTGCGTTAAATTACTTTAATTAATACTATGATTATGGTCACCTGTCAATCAAGACAATTGGTTTCTATGACATAATGTTAGCTGAACATAAAGAGCTGTGGTACTGAATCATGTTCACATACCGATAACATGATTTGAGACACTTTCAAGCTCAAAGGTTTAAAATAAATGTCAGTTTATCTGTGAGTTTTTACTGATGCCAGATGAGCAGGAATCACACATGAAAGCGTTTATTTCTAAGATAAATTATTGCAGAAATACATTCTCAGTGATTCTCGACAAACATGTCTGTGCTCGCAGGAATAACAGTGTTGTAAAAACACCTGGAATATCAAATAACATAAAAAATCAAACAGTTGAATCATCGCACTGAAACTGATGAACAAACCATTTTTCTCAGTTTGCAACTTGTGGATGGATTTGGAGGTAAAACCGTTAAAAATTCCACTTGAAGGTTTTTGGTCACTGCTAAAAATAAAGTGAAATTTGAAAAAAAAAATCATTCATCTATAAAATAAGACTAGAACCAGCCTTAAGATTATTGTCTTGTCTTCGTTGCCCTGAAAGAGGAAAATAAATGAATCTGCCTCCTGGTTTTTACCCATTTTACTGATTATTCACATACGTCTTTGTATTTCACTGCACATGTGAGTTTATATACTCATCATGTTGAAGGTGATTCTAGTCACTATCACCTACAGTAGCGTAATCTAGAGCCATTATAGGAGATTATTTCATACAGTATCAGCTACGATTAATTATATAAATATATTAATATTCTGAGGATTGACTGGAAAAGATTGATGATTTACATTTTTTCCTACATTGGCTTTTAATGCCCCTTGTGTCTTTAAATAATTTTAACCTTTAAAAGCCAGTCTGGATACAGGATGTGTTGCAGGTATCTAAAAATTCAGTTTTCACTTTTCCCATTCATGTGTATGGGGTCTGTATAATGTAAATTATCTGTAAGTGAATTACTAATAGTAGTAATTCCAGTTTGGGCATATCTATAATTTGATTAGTACTCGTCATAATTTCAGTTCAAGATATCTTCAGTTCACCACAATTAAAGATATTTTTCAGATTTTTTAAATTAAGTCTGGACTAGGCAAAATTATACTGTAAAAATCCATTCTGGAATTATGATTAGTCATATTATAATTGTAGATATCTGTTCCTTTAATTCTGCCTGTTCAGAATGAAATCACAGATATCTTGAATTAAAGTTTTAACTGAGTAAATCTGTCATGCCTACAGTCAAATCTGAATTACAGACTTTCTATGTTGTGCAACTATTCAATATGTAATTATGACTAATTAGAAAAACATTAATTGAGTCACATTTGGCTTTTAAATGATGTGTTTGCCAACACGTACACCCCAGTACAACCTTGACAAAAAAAGAAAAATACAGAATATTCAGCCATTTGTGTGCAAACAATCTTCTGACATCATTACAATTAAGAAGTCAAGTTTTTTTTTTTTTTTTGCATACATCTTAAGTTACGGAACTTTAAACCATGTTTAACATCAAACATCGTAACAGTAAAAGCCGCGAGAAGCACAGGATCCCCCGTGTGCCCGGGTACGAAGGCATGTTTAGCTTAGCTTAGCACAAAGACTGAAAACGGGGGGAAACTGCTAGCCTAGCCCCAACAAACGTTAAAAACATATACATGTGTATAGCTTGCTCAGATAAAGTGTCTTCATTGTGCTGAAATGTACAAATTGAACACTGGTTGTTGGCAATTGACCCTGTCAGCCCATAGTACACAAACACAACGCTAAAGTTCTATCAGCAACTATGGGATATATTGCTATGAAATTATTCTTCACGTTTCCCAGAGGATGAATCGTAGAATCCTACTGACGTTGGTGATCTTCTCGACCTGCAAAATCTGCAAAACTCTTCAATGGATTTTCAAGAAAATAATAATTTTAAAAAATTGACACGTAAATGATCCTCAAACGTTTCATTTATGCTGTGAAATTTCTCAATAAAAGTTTAGCTCTTTACTGAAATACCTATTTTATTATAATATTTATTACTATTGGCTGTGTTTATTCATTGCTGTTGATTATTTACAGTAATAATACTACATCACACCACATGTGTCAGGTGTGCTATTGTTCTAGTTAAAGCAGCCTGAAAACTACTAATCTCTACAATCCAGATGTGCCGAGGACACTGAAGGAAAATGTGAAAGAGCAGCTTTGTGAAGGAAATTCAAGCGTAATAATGTTGTTTTAATCTCATTTTAAAGGATCGGTGTGTACGATTTTCATCCTTGTGCATGTACCTGTAACTTTACTGACGAAACGTCGCTTTTTCTCACCTCCTGACGTTCATCCGACATAAAATGCTCTGAGATCAGAAAGTAAAGTGCTGTAGAGTAGAAACTATGGCCTTCCTTTCCTGTCAAACAGACGTCGCCTGCTGATTTTATCGGTGAATAAGTGCAAATTAGAAGCAGAAAACTTGCATATCGTCCGCCGCCGGGCAAAAAAAACGGGGGCCGTCCCTGCCGCCGCGTCGTCACGGCAACGGCAGGGGCACCAGGACGTCCACGTAGCTGACGGGGAACAGCCCCGAGCGGCCCCCCAGCGAGCCCTCGAACCAGTTGGCGTCGACGCGGCCGGTGAGGAGGATGATGTCACCCTCGCTGAAGCTCAGCTCGCCGCCGTGGGTCAGGTGGAAGGAGTACAGCGCCCGGCAGCAGGGCTGGTCCAGGACCAGCTGGCCGTCCGCTAAAGAGAAAATGGAGAGAGACATGTTGAAGGACGGGATTCTGAGCTCAGATTAGCCCTTAAGAACTCACAGTGTTGTTACACCGGTGTAACAAGAACGTTGGTTCCTACAGACTCTTCCTGATGAGGTTTTATGTCTGAACTTAACTCATTAAGTCCCAAAGTGACATTTACTAATCATCCTAATATGGAATATGTTTACCATTAATGGTACATATATGTCTAAATAAAGATATTTGGGAATGAAAAGTATTTTCCTTTAAGCATGAATGGGTCTGGGTTAATATATATTCTTTCTGTTATAATATTCCTCATCAGTGACCTCATAGATTCCAGTGGTTAAAATTTCTTCTTAATTGCGGGTTGAAATGCACCAATCCTAATAAGCTACAGACTGTCATGGACTCTGCTGGAGCTTCTTAGTTCATCCTCTAAACCTTCATATTCTAGTTGAACGTGAACTGAACGTTCTGTGTTTTTCTCCTGATAATCGTTCATTCTGGCTGTGAACGCTGCTCTCTCAGAGTAGAACTTAGTTCCAGAGTTTGTCAGATTTCATTAGATCCTTCCAGGTTAAAACCAGCTAAAACTCCCAATAAACAGACCTTAACATGTAGCTGAAAACCAGCTGATCTGGCAGCAGCTGTCATACCTGTCACACCAACAAATACGTCATAAAACACAGAGCAGCAGCCAGGAGCATGGAGGAAGGCAGCACCACAGCTATGAGCATTAACACAATGTGATGGAGAAGTCAGTACTGACCCAGACTGAACCTTAAGGACTACAGTCCTGCTTTTATTTACCAATAAACACCATTTAAGCTGCAGCTTTGGAGAATATTCTGCAGCTGCTACTAGTGTGGACTGAATGGATGAAACAAAGTGTTAGGAAATGATGGAATTTAGAGGCTGTCACCTCAATACTAAACCCTGGTTGGATAAGGAGTAAAACTGGAGAAAAACATGAATCTGAAGATCCCTTCATAAATCACACTATTCCTTCTGAGCAAAAATGTACGTAAACCTCTATCTGAAGCTAAAAGAAAAAAGAACATGTAAAATATGCTAACACAGTGTTAATACGAGGTTCCTACCATAATGGGGGATGGGGCTGCCAGGTCTGGACGGTAACATGGTGAACTGCTCTCCTGAAGACGCGTAGGAAAACAAGAATTTGACGTTTTAGACAATTCAATATTCAATTCCAGAGAAATGTAAATGTTTTATTAGGGTGACGGGAGAAACCTGAGAGAACCGTAGGCGTGGCCGATGGACGGCGGTAGGATCCAACGCTGCCGTTTTGTTCAGTTTTGACTCTTAAAAACCTTTTGGAGCGAAACCGCCGCTCAGATTTGTTACTGGTAGCGGTCAGCCTGGTTTACAACAAACACACAAGATTAAACAGAAAATATAATAAAGTTCAACTTAAAGACACAAAGAGGCTGAGGGGGGTCAGGATAATTCAGATAGTTGTACCAATAATTCAGATTAAAAAAGTGTAAAAAGAAAAGAAAAGCTTTTAATATAATATGGGAAAAACAATTAACCCTCTGTTGCAGGACTATGAGTAT
Source organism: Eupleurogrammus muticus (assembly GCA_036785175.1). Classification (NCBI taxonomy): domain Eukaryota; kingdom Metazoa; phylum Chordata; class Actinopteri; order Scombriformes; family Trichiuridae; genus Eupleurogrammus; species Eupleurogrammus muticus. The sequence goes on from JAYKQN010000035.1 coordinate 192,896, forward strand.
TACTTAGACATGGTAAAAATGTTTTGAAGATTCTTTTTTTATTACTCAAAATGGCCTAAATTTCCCCAGTGTAGAATCCTATTGATCCTATTGGGGCTCATCTCTTCCCTTTATACGGAACCCATGGCTCACCTTGCCTGCAGGTTGCCATGGAGACCCAGGAGGATGCGGTGGGCGTGGCGATGGAAGTCGAGCAGCGCGGCGACCAGCGCTGACAGACGATTCAGCTGATTCACCTGCACAGGTAAAACATCAACCAGGGGATTTAACGTTTGGACTGCAACAGAGATCACAAAAATGACTGCTGCTGCAGGATAGTGGCGGGATACGCAAGTGGATAGGTTCAACTTTTTATTTTTGTTAAATTATATTAAGACACAAAGAAATGTTTCAGCTAGGATTCAAACATGGGTCTGCTGCTTATGAGGCAAGAACACTCCCCCCTACACCACCACTGAACACCTACAATGAGAATAATAGAATGATGATGTTTTGACTATCTGAAAATTTTTACAAAAATGCTGCTTGTGTATTATATCAGAAATGTGAGGTCGATCTGATAAACAGAGACATATGTGATCCACAGACTGACAAAGCCATAAATACCACAATGTAAAAATGCATCATTGCAAGTAAGGTCTATGAAAAAAGCATTTGTAGTATTTGTTTTGCAGAAAATTGTTGACTGATGCAGCAAATATTTGGATGAGTTTTGACTTTTTTTTTTTTATTTATTAAAGTATATTTAGTGTCACAGACACGAAGAAATGTTTCAGCTAGGACTCAAACACGGGTCTGCTGCTTATGAGGCAAGAACACTACCCCCTACACCACAGAACACCTACCCTGAGAACAATATAATAATGATGTTTTGACTATTCATCTGAGGAATTTCACAGAAAAGGAAACACCCTATTGCTCCATGTACAAACTATATCTGAACGTTGAGGTTGATCTGACAGTCAGAGAGAAATGAGAGGAACAGACTGACAGACGCTCCCTGATTTATGAATGGATTTCCATTCTTTCGCATTCATATGTGTGATCTCATGTTTCAGTTTTGTCGTTCCAGACTCACGTCGTTCTGCAGCAGGAGGAACATGCTCCTCTCCGCCAGCTCCTTGGAGCTCATGAACTTGTCCCAGGCCTGTCGGACGTCCTCCAGCGGGACTTTTCCTCTCCGTCTCCTCTTGTAGTCGAAGTCGAGCCGGCGACCCGTCACCTTCTTCAGCTGGTACTGAGGAGCAAAAGAACACACAAACTACTTCAGACACAGTTGCTCAATGATGTGGAAAAATCTACATGTTCATTTTTTAACCAAAGAATTTCAGCTTATTCCTTTAAGAACAGAAGAATAACCAATAGGTCCATTAACAAAAAACACAAATGGCAACTAATTTAACATTGGAACAATTGTTTTAGACTTTTATCAAGAAAAAATGCAGAAACTTTGACTGGTTGCAGCTTTATTATTATAAGGATTTGAGGCTTTTTCTTAATCATACAGGTTCATTTGGTTATTTTTCCCATTGGCTAGTAGGCATTTATCTAGTTATTGATCATTATAGTAGATTCAGATGTGATAGACAAGCTTGGTATTTGGCATATAATAAGATCTGGATGCATAATAAGTAATAAATAAAAAAACTATATATTTATAATATATATATAAAATTATATATAATAAACTACTATATAATTTTAAGTTGTAATAAAGGTGTAATAAAGTCTTCACTTTAAACTCATCACATCACAGTAACACTCATTTCACCATCACATAAAAACTAACTTAATTCATTTATTTGTATTTTACATAGTTCTCTCACCCTGATCTCCTTCAGCTCTTTATTATGGAGGTCCTGCAGGGGGTCGAGGAAGGTGCGCTTGACATCGACGTCCAGCGCGTCCCTGGCCTGAGCCACTCGCTGCAGAGCTTCACCCACACCAGCCAGAGCACAGCCTGAGGACAACCAGGAAATAACAAACCAAACACATGGCACTGGTTTTATTCCTGTGTTGATGCCTCAACTCCCTGTAGAGAAAGTCAGGCTGATTTGGGAAAGTCTTTACTATACGTGACCACAGTCTTTACCCTCTATTGCATAGTGTCGCCGTGGTAACAGTTATTTTATCTTCATTTTTCTAAAAAAAATCTATTTTTTTTTAAAAAGGGGGCTTTTATTTTGAAGGACATACAATTTACGAAGTCACATGACCAGCCCCTTTTGACAGTGAGCATCATTGTCTCACAACCAAATGGTGACTTTTATTTAGAATTTTAGTAAATTTACACCGAATAAAACATTTTTTTTGCAATATGCTAAAATAGATTTGTTTCCATATGGCAACAATATGCATGAATATATATATATATATACATATCATTGTCTCACAAACAATGGTTGACTTTTATTCTGAATTTTTGAAAGCTTCACTAAATAAGAAACTGAACTGTTAGGGGTAAGTAAACTACTTTTAATGCAGTTTTGATGTTTATTGTTGAAGTTTATGTTTTTTGTTTAATATGCAAAAAAAAAAATTGTAAGCCTATAGCAAATATATGCAAATATGGAAAATTCCCATTGACTTACATTGCATGAAAATATTTATTATTAAGGCAAATTCAAGTAATAAAGATTCAAAACTTTTTTTTACTATGTCTAAGTTCATGCATTTTTCACTGCATAAAAGTTATATTTCATTGATTAATCCATCCCTCCATCATCATGCTACTGTCACAGGAGGTGATGCTGACCGTTACCACGGAAACGCGTCTCTCACCGAACTCGGAGGCGGCGCCCAGCATCTGGCCGTAGTGCAGCATGCATTCTCCCAGCATGCCCTCTGTCTGCGGGTAGCCCACCAGCTTGCCCTGCCCCCGCATCCTGGACATGGTGTTGAGCATGCTCAGCTTGGCTCTGTAGGCTGGGAAGGCCCCAAGAAATAAAAAAAGTATGAGTAAGAGTCTTAGAAAATATCAGTATCATCAGTAAACCTGATGAATGCTGTTTTTTTTTAAAGTTTCTGACTTTCTCATCTCGCCAAACATGATTTGTCACATACTACATATAGGAGTTTCTGTACCAGAGTTTCGATATCACCAATGTGGGAAAAGCGCATGTATAAATAAGATCCGGTTTATTTTTATGAAGTAAAAATCTGTCTTTGTGGGGGGGGGGTCAAAGCCCTTTTTAAAATACAGATTAAAGAAGCATTCATCAGGTCTATCTAAATGTACATGTTGTGTTCATGTTGGTTTCTTGTATTGTTTTTTTCCCACAAAAAACATGATTTTGTGCAATTTTTGATGACAAAATGTCAACAGTGGAACCGAAAAAGAATGATATTATTAATTATCAATATTTAAATCCACCTAGAACACAAAACTAGTTAATAGTAACCTGCCCAGTGTCCCTCTGCCCCACAGTAATCTTAATGTACACACACACACACATCCATCCATCCATCCATTTTCTATCCCGCTTATTCCCTTTCGGGGTCGCAGGGGTCTGCTGGAGCCTATCCCAGCGCATTTATGGCGAGAGGCAGGGGGATACACCCCAGATGGTCGCCAGCCAATCGTGGGGCACACACACCATTCACACACCATTCACACACACACTCACACCTATGGGCAATTTAGATTTGCCAATTAACCTGAGCATGTTTTGTATTGTGGGAGGAAGCCGGAGTACCCGGTGAAAACCCACGCAGACACGGGGAGAACATGCAAACTCCACACAGAAAGGTCCCAGACCCAGGCCCCAAGGCGGTCTTGAACCTGCGACCTTCTTGCTGTGAGGCAACAGTGCTACCCACTGCTCCACCGTGTCGCCCCACACACACACATATATATATATATATATATATATATATATATGCATGCATGAAAAATCTAACTTTTTAAGAGAAGTACTATAGTACTATAGTGTATAGATAGTAGTGTTTTGCTCCCTTTGACTGATATATTATTATTATATATGACATTATAAGATTATTATTACTGGTGTTACAGCAGCATTTTATAGTTGCAGCAGCTTCATCTACAGTAACTAGTCCACAGATGATGAGTGATAATAGGAGATACACACATGCATATGTGCATATATATATATATATATGCACATATGCACGTGTGTATATATTATGTTTTTATTGCACTTATTCCTATGTTTATATAGTTATGTTTGTCATCATATTTTATTTTTTTGTCTTGTCTAAGATGTTTTTCATGTTCACTGTGGACCTAGGGAGCTCTGCAATTTTAATTTCTGTGCCCAACCTGTACATATGTTATTTTTGACTTTGACTACACTGATCATTAAGCAGCAATCAGGTGTAATGATGAACAGTGAAAGAGTCAGAGGAATCATCCCTTCCATTCATCCTGGCTATATAGAAATTGCGGACTTGTCCTTTAAACGCAGGCTGAAGGGTCCAGCCGTACCTGGGTTGGGCTGGAGGAACTCGGTGGTTCTGGACAGCAGCTCCACCAGCAGGATCTGGATCACGGCTACGGTCTGAGGGGAGGAGAGAGAGAGAGAGAGAGGCTATGAGCTCACGGCAGACGGACGGGTCCGGGCTAACGGCAGATGTTGGCGGGTTGGCGGCTGGACCTTCTCCATGTGCAGGTAGTCCTCGTCCATCCTGGTTCCTTCAGCTCCCATCAGCCGCTCATTCAGCAGCTGCACAACCACAGGTAGAAGTCCTGAGTCAGTAATGCTAGAGGACGCTCAGAAACGACGTGATGCCAGAAGAGAAAACACATCAGGTCTGTTAAATGTACATTTTGTGTTCATGTCATTGAAAAGTCCATTTTCACCATTTTTTCTTTTTTTTACAAAAATCTGGATTTTGTGCTATTTTTTGGCACAAAATGGCAAATGGTATAACCAAAAGAATGATAAATAAATTAGATAAATATATTATAATTATATATTTAATCCACCTGGAATATAAATATTTTTAAAAACCCTTTTTTAGAGAGTTAAAAGTATCTGATACCAAGTTTTTACATGAAGTTTTGGCTTCATCCTCATTATCAACTATAATAAGAGCTTCCACTGTATTGTAGCCTAGCCAGGTAACATTCTGAGGTAATATACTTTAATATGTGTACTTCTACTAGTTTATAGTTAGAATGTATGGTCAATGTATTAGTATGAAATACATTCATTTGGAATGTAACTAAGTACATTTAGGTACTGTATGTAAGTATAATATAAGTTCAATTTATTTTCTTTACATTTTTTAATAATAATAATAATAATAAAACATTTTATATTATAGTTTGATCCAATATTTTAAATGTATTACTATTTTGACTATTTGAAATTTTGTGCCAAAAGTAGCACAAAATCATAATTCTCGTAAAAAATAAATGGTACGAATGGACTTTCAAACAGAGAACTGATGAATGCTTCTTAAAACTGAAAAGTTTTTTTTAATCACACTGTTAATTTATTTAATCTTAATGAATTCAAAACTCACTTATTTTGTGATGCGTGTTATTGATTAATGATGTCTTCATAACCCATTACTAATTAATAAAACAATTCCTACTGTTAGCTGGTTTACTGCATGTTGTGATGAATGTCACATGTTAAATAATCACTGTCTTGTGATATAAACCCTGGATGATCATGAAACATCTCAAGTTGTTTGACAGGAATCTGTGACATCACAAGTTACATGAGCGTCTTTGAATCCGTCTGATGTGCGTCTGCTATCCAGCATCAAACCAACTAAAACAACCATCAGAGCATCAATAGTATTCTCCAGATGAGATCCGTACCGCAGGCCTCGTGGCGCAGTGAAAACCCGCAAAGCCCGCACCGACCGGAACAAGCACCTGCGCCTTTTTTCATTTTCATTTTATTTTTCATATAAAAACCATCCCATAATTACCTGACTCGCTTTGTGGAGCTGCTTCTTCATCCCGGAGACAGACATGTTCGGCCCGGGGAGTCAGCGACGGGAACCCACGAGCTCCATCCCGGATGAGCCGCTCAGCCCCCCCCAACCCAACCACGACCCCCCCACAGGAAGCATATTCGTTGGATTTGGGTCATAAATAAAAAAAAATAAATAAAAAAATCACGAATCTGTGCAGTAAGGTCTTATTTTATTATATAATAATATAATAAATATAGTATTTCTAGTTTTTTTTTATAGTGATTCGCTTTTTTTAATCTGTATCTGTCTGCGTCCTGCAAAATTAAAGACACGCCCACTTCTACAGACACGCCCACCAATGACACGCCCACCAATGAACACGCCCACACTGGCACACTAGTTACCACTACATTATAGCACATTATATTTTAAGGGTAGACCTTAATAAAACCAGCTAATACAATAAGATCATAATAAGAAGGGATCGTGTCTAAGTAAAGGGTTAAATATTATATTTTCAAAAGTGACTGTGAATGATAACATATTTTTTTCCTAAATAAAATAATAAAATATCATATAATTATCAATATTTTTTATTGTGTTTTTTTATAATGCAACTTTATTTATAAAATTTCAATACACAAATCAATTTCACATAACTACATAACTATATGGCTTTCCAGAAATACAAAAAGAATATTTCTACTACTACTACTGCTACTATAATAATAAGTGTGCATTGGCTATGTATGTGTACATGTGGGTATGTGCGTGGATATGTATGTCCATATATATATATATGCAAATATGTGTGTATGTGTATGTATGTAGGTATGTACGTGCATGTATGTATGTATATATGCCTTGCTTATGCATACTTTTTTTTTCTTACTTTTTGCTTACTATTTATTACCATTTTCTCTCCATTCTATGTCGATAATGCATAGTGTGTATGCGGATCATCAAAAAATTCTGCGAATTTGTACATTGTGTTGTGTGTTTTTTATTTTTATTTCTTTATAGTTTTTTTTATCTTCAGCTTTATTTTCTTCTCTTTATCTGTAATGCTGCAGTAACACACAAATTTCCCCGTTGTGGGATCAATAAAGTTTTATCTTATCTTATCTTATCTTATCTTATCTTATCCTATCTTATCTTATCTTATCTTATCTTATCTTATCTTACCTTATCTTAATAATAATAATAATAATAAGGGGAAATAAATACAAATGTACCAAAGGAAATGGTTGTAAGATATTAGCTGAATTGTCAATAGTAAAACAGTAAAAAAAACTAAATTAAAAACAGCCAAGGTAGTTACATTTCTCTAAGTAGTTTAATTATGTTGATAATGCATATATAAGGATTTTATTACAATCAATATATTTCTTAAATTCAATTACAAACAAAAAGTTTGAGCCTTAAAAAATGTTTTTCATGGATTTAAAATTAAGCATTAGAATAATTAATTTAGTTTTTTGTTGTGCTTTATTTTCCCTATTGATCATAAACCTATCATGAACTTCGTTTCCCATGAGCATTGGCGTCATCTGTTTTTTTCTCTCTCACGTGACTGTCACCGAGGTCACGTGTCAACATGGCTGCCACTATCGCTAGCGAACATTTCGACAATTTACAGCTGCTCCTGAAGGTAGATCTCGATAAAAAACACTGTTTTCCAAACATTCTCAGCATGTAGACGTAGCCAGTTTGATGTTTTATTGTCTAAATCGTATAAAACGCTTCCGGTAGCTTCGTTAAAGCCGCTGTATTAGCAACAGGATGCAGAGAAATGAAGTCGGATAAATACAAGTTGGTTATATTAATGGTAAAATAAGAGTCTAGCTTTAGTTTTAACAGTGTGTGATGTGTCACTAAAGAACGTGAGTAAATATTGATTACCGATAATGTAAGTTAGCCTGTAATTAAATGCTGTAACGTAGCAGTGAAGTGTTTTTATCGTGTTTTTGTGTGTGTTTATTTCAGGCTCCGTCTAAAGACGCAGTGAGGGACGTTTGTGTTCAGAGTCACAAAGATCCGAGTCGACGTCTGACAGAAACTACAGCGAATACACTCAATGTACCTGCTGCCCAGGCTGCACAGGTCACACACACACACACACACACACACACACATAAATGCAACACTCATTTATGTTGTGCTGCATGTTAATTCTTTTCGTGTAACTTGTGATGTCTTCATAATAATCCAGGATTTACATCACAAGTTGTTAATCATTAAAAAATAAATCATAAAATAAGCTTATTTAATGTGTTTTATGAGGTTATATATCACAAGATAGTTATAATTAATTAATTTTATTATTATAATATATTATTATGTAATTAATTGTGGCTATATACATCATTGCAGTGTGTGAAAAGGGATTTAAAGGTGGTTTGATGTGTACGTTATTTAGTCTTTTTTGTTTTTCTCTATCATTGCCTATGAGCTGTAAATCTCCCCTTAAATCATTCTGTGTTATTTCAAGACACAAAGAGAAGATGATTTATACTGATAAGTTGAAGACGTTTTAGTGCGAACGTAGATTGCTACTAAACTTTATTTTTATTATAATCAATTAATCTGCAGTTTATTCTCTTGATCAATCATTCATTAAATTAAATATTTAAATTATAACGAAACAATGGCCTTTATGTTTCTCCGAAGCCAGTAAAGCTTTTTTCATACGTTTTACTTTGATTAAATCTAGAACCTTTAAATATAAAATCTTAGGGCCACAGGTTATTAATTAATTTTCTATTGATTATCTTCTCAATTTATCAGTGTTGTTTCGTCTGTAAAATGTGAAAATGACATCCTCAAATTATTGTGTTGGTTGTTCTGAGAAACCAAAGATTTGTGGTTCCTCGTGTTTTCCAGCTGGTTCAGTCTCTCCACGTCCTGTCCCGTCATGTCCTCTTCCACAACCTCAGCTCTCCGGAGCAGATCCTCCAGCTCTTCCCTGAATCCTTCCACTCCAGCCTGAAGAACCTGCTCACCAAGATCCTGCTGGACAACTGGTCGGTTCCACGAATCACACGAAAATCACAAAAAAACATGGATATTTCACTCAAAGAATCCCTTTATCAGGAACACCTGCTAACCGTAAATTCTCTAATATAAGCTCAGGCCTTTATTGGAACAAGGTCATAATTAGAGACTTTTATTTCTTTGATTTTATTTGAGCAAAACAGAATACCAGTAGAATGAATAAAAAGATGATTTTTAGTGTCTATTTGAACCTATAAAATACTAGAATTGTTGAAAAAGTACAGTTATAATATTATTGTATTCATGCTGAACATTAACCACACATCTCCACGATTTATTGTTGAGGCTAAATTCCATTGTAGAAACATGATAACAAACATGGTGGTTCCTGTTAGATAATTTATTTATTTTAATTTAATAATTTTGTTAGATAATTTACATTGTGGGATAAAGCACATTTAAAGTTAAAATAGATAGATAATAAGATAGTTGTGATATGCTGTTGTTTTGGGGAATTGAGATTAAACTTCAAGGCTGCAAAAATAGAAATAATTGTTAGAAACCTTTGTTTGTGCACATTGTCCAATGAACATTTCTGATTTCATGTTGGTTTCTTGGCAATTAAAGTTCGATTTGTACCATTTATTTTTTACAAAAGTCTCTTTTTTTGACAGGGAAAGGTGCAACTATATATCTATGTATATCTTTTTTAAGAGAGTTAAACAATCTGGTCCTAAGTTTTTTAGGATCACATCACAGTTTTAGTTTTATCTCATGTAGTCTTCTGCCATTGGTTGGTTGAATGTGATGTAATGACATCACATGTTTTCCTCTGTTTTTTTCTTCAGTCCAACATGGAGAACAGAAGCTGTCAGTAATCAGAGTGAGTGCAATGCTTAATATTTACTACGTACTTTATCTACATGTACCGCTCTGTGTGTTAGTCCCTAAAGTGTGGTTGTGTGTGTGTGTGTGTGTGTGTGTGTGTATGTGTGTGCGCGTGTGTGTGTGTAGTCTCCCTCCCCCAGCTGAAGGAGCTGGACTGGAGAGTGGACATGGTGACGAGCTCGGACTCCGTCAGCCGCATGTCAGTTCCGACCTGCCTGGTCCAGTTCAAGGTTGGTGTGAAGCCTAAACGCTTTACAACAGATGAATAATCGTTAATGAGTTCCTTCATATTCTGGTTGAAAGTGAACTAAACATTCAGTATTTTTCTCCTGATAATCATTCATTCTGGCTGTGAACGCTGCTCTCTCAGAGTAGAACTTAGTTCCAGAGTTAGTCAGATTCCATTAGATCCTTCCAGGTTAAAAACCTAGCTAAAACTCCCAATAAACAGACCTTAACATGTAGCTGATCTGGCAGCAGCTGTCATACCTGTCACACTAACAAATATGTCATAAAACACAGAGCAGCAGCCAGGAGCATGGAGGAAGGCAGCACCACAGCTATGAGCATTAACACAATGTGATGGAGAAGTCAGTACTGACCCAGACTGAACCTTAAGGACTACAGTCCTGCTTTTATTTTACCAATAAACACCATTTAAGCTGCAGGTTTTTCCTCATGTTTTGGGAATTATTAATACATTTATATTATAATGTGATGAATTTCTTTAAAATGATAACAAATAATAAATAAGTCATGACAGGTTTAAAGAAACTTGCCCAACACACAGGATTAAAAGTAGTGACTAAGTTGCTATAAAAAGTTAATATAAAAAGTTAAATAGAAATTTGTAAAGCGCCGTTTAATTTTAATTTAATTTGACCATGCTCAATGAACCATTGTTCATGAACTCAATGAAACACATATAAAACACAGAGCAGCAGCCAGGAGCATGGAGGAAGGCAGCACCACAGCTATGAGCATTAACACAATGTGATGGAGAAGTCAGTACTGACCCAGACTGAACCTTAAGGACTACAGTCCTGCTTTTATTTACCAATAAACACCATTTAAGCTGCAGCTTTGGAGAATATTCTGCAGCTGCTACTAGTGTGGATGAATGGATGAAACAAAGTGTTAGGAAATGATGGAATTTAGAGGCTGTCACCTCAATACTAAACCCTGGTTGATAAGGAGTAAAACTGGAGAAAAACATGAATCTGATGCAGAGTTTAATGTTAAAACTGATAAAATAATTATTGTCTCTGGTTCTCTATGAGCTGTGAAAAAAACTTGGACAAATAAGTCACAGCAACATATTGGAAAAAGAGCTATAAACTATTTTCTTTTTGGAATGATGAATTTAATTGTGTGATTGAATTTTAATCTAGTTAATGTAGAAAGTGAACTTCCCCAACACTGAATATGATATGATGAATCTAATAGAACATAATCTGAAAATAGAGACAACAAATCGAAGTCTGGCATTTTCCACATTACAAAATAGACAATACACAGTGGAAAAGTGAAAAATGACACAAGAAAAAAACACATTATTAAATTAATGTGATGTTAAACTTTCTTACTGGGTTTATAGAAGGTGAAATGACGAAGTTGAATCTTTTTTTTCTTTTTCGACAACTTTCTGTAGACTATTTAATTTCAGACTTTAACTTTACTGCCTCTATGTGTTTAATACAGATGTAAAGAGAAGGGATCTGTCCGTGTTAGAAAAAACTCAACTGTGATTTATTTTTGTTGATTTATTTATTCATTTTCTATTTTTTCCTGGCATTTCATTCATATTTTTTTAGTCTGATGTAAATATGTGTCATCTGCACAATCATCATCATTTCCGATGTTTGTTTCCTTAATTTCGGCCAATGGGAGCATAGAAGTGTTGAATAGTGGAACCCCAGACAATATATCTGTACAATATCTGTGATTTTAAAGCCTCGCCACACGCTGCTTCTACAGATGGAGGACCCGTGTCGGTCGGCGAGCGGCGAGTCGGTTTCCACGGTGACGGTGGAGCTGGGCCGGGAGTCTCTGGACACCATACTGGACGGACTGGGACGCATCCGCGACCAGCTGTCTGTGGTCGCTGGGAAGTGAAGCGAGGACTTTACCTCACGCCGAGGTCGAGGTTCACAACATTTCGTTTTTTTTTTTTTTTTTTTTTTACCCCCCACAAGTCGTCAAGATTTGGACTGAGAAGAGCGTAAATCTTCATGTTCGGTTCTCCCTGATCGTGCCTCTCGTCAGGTTAAAAATTATCCAGACAGCAAAGTGTAAATATGAACTTTAAACGTGATGTTCTTGCTTATATCATTCCTGTTGTTCGTTATGTGCTTTGTGTAAGTGATGGAATCCTCCTGTGTAAAAGTCTATACACGTTTATCTGATGGAATTTTGGGTCTTAATTGAAAAATAATGATAATTTAATTAAATAAGTACATTTAATCCAATTAGAATATAAAACTACTTTTGGCAATGTGTCTAAATAAAGTGCATACAGTCTTAGTTAAATTCCAAATGAATGTGTTTTCTAATAAATTGACCATATATTCAGATAAATGTGCACATTGTGTGTTCATGTTGGTTTCTTGTCATTTAAAAGTACAAAATTCTTGATTTTTACATAAATTGCATCAAATGGTGTAACTGAAAAATATTGTCATATATTAAATCCATCCAGAAAAATAAAAAAAAAGTTGGTTGTTCATAATTTGGTGTTATCTTTTTCTCTTTTTTTAAATAATAATAAATTATGAAATGAGTTAATAGCATGTGTTTTATAACTTCTTAACCCTTATTAAGAGTTTTTAGGATTACACCTCATAAAAGTTTTGGTATTTTCCCATAAAACATTTGAATAGCTGCTTTCTTCATGCATTTAAATTCTTCGTCTCTGCAACTTTTGGTGCATTTCTGCATTTATTGGCACGTTTCAGTCACCTGTCGGTTACTTCTGATGCAGCATTTATGGGAAAACGAATGTCTCAGCACGTGATAACTAACCTGACTCTGCTCTCTGAGACCAGCAGGGGGCAGCACACTAAAACGTCTGAGGATTGGCGACAAATCAAGATGAAAAAGGTTTAAAAAGAATCCTCATCTTGTGTTCATGTTGGTTTCTTGTCATTTAAAAGTCCATTCGTGTCATTTTCTTTGTCAAAAATCACGATTTTGTGTGATTTTTAACAGAAAACGTCAAATAGTATAACGTGAAATTAATCAATTTTAAATATTTAACACACCCAGAATAATAAAAAACTAATTGATAGCATGAGTTTTTAATATTTAAAAACCTTTTCAAGAGAATTAAACTATCCGGTACCAAGTTTTTAGGCTTCTATATATATATATTCACTGTTTCGTTACCTTACGATGATTCATTTGGAATAAAGAGTCAAACAAAAATGAAAAGACGTAAATGAAACGAAATGTATTTATTCTGAAATATAAAATGAATACAGCAAAACACTACAGCATTATACGTACACCGCTTATGTATGTGGAAATATTCTGAATATAGTGCCATAAAAAAGTAGAAAAGATAGCATTAATAATCTTTTTTTGCATGCGTTTACATACCCGTCACGTTTTACTGCTTTTTTAATGTAAACAGTAATATTCTGAAGGTTTTAACCACAGACAAACCACAGAATTCACACATTCTGTGGTGAAAATTCACGTTTTTACATCGTGTCGCTGACAATCAAACACGCAATTCAACAAACATATCAAAGGTTAGTGGTGTTTAGATCATAATTAACATGGAATAACTTCAAGTATATAATGAAACACACATGCGGTTACAGATGCGTAGTTATAAAGTTGAGTATTTTTAGTGGATATGCTGTAAAATAAAGATTATTTAATGGTTAAAATGAATGGAAAAGATGAAAAAGCTTGAGTATTTTCTTCTTTTTTTTTTGGAAAGTTGCATCAGAGCGACTTTCAGGTCCAAATGTTTCGAGAGTAAAGTCGAAAATCAAGATAATGAGAAAAGTGGTGATAATCAGAGAATATAAAGCTGTTTTTGAGGGTCAGTAAAAAAATCCACCTAGAATATAAAACACATTTTTTAAAAACCTTTTTAAGAGAGTTAAACATGTTTTTTAGGTAGTTTTTGTTTTTGTCCCATTAACATTTATTCTGTTAGATTCTATTTATCTTTGAGATGATTTAATATTCTGAGTCTATATCAGCTCTGGATTGTTTGATTTGCCATAAAAGTCTGTTTAAACATTCAAAAGAGTTGATTCGTAGATTTTTGAGAGTAAGTAAAAGATTAATATTTGACAAAAACCTTTGTAAAATACAGTTTATCAGGTCTCTATAAATGTACATTTTGTGTAAATGTTGGTTTCTCGTCATTTAAAAGTCCATTTGTACCATTTATTTTAGGAAAAATCTCGGTTCCTTTAACATGAAATACATCAAATGGTGTAACCCAAAAAATAATTTCATATATTTAATCCACGTAGAATATAAAACTAGTTGATTGCATCATTTAACATTTTTAAGAGAGTGAAATACGTTTTTTTTTAGGGTTTTAGGGAGTTTTGGATTTTTAACATTTTTCAGTTTGATGATGATTTATTATTCTGAGTCTAAATCAGCTCTGGATCGTTTGATTTGCCATAAAAGTCTGTTTAAACATTCAAAAGAGTTGAATTGTAGTATTCTGAGGGTCAGTAAAAAATCATATTTGACAAAAATGTTGTAAAATACAGTTTATCAGGTTCCTCAAAATGTACATTTTGTCCATTTGTACCATTTATTTTAGAAAAATCACGGTTCCTTTAACATGAAATACATCAAATTGTGTAACCCAAAAAGTAATTTCATATATTTAATCCACGTAGAATATAAAACTAGTTGATTGCATCGTTTAACCTTTTTAAGAGAGGTAAACATGTTTTTTAGGTAGTTTTTGTTTTTGTCCCATTAACATTTATTCTGTTAGATTCCATTTATCTTTGAGATGATTTAATATTCTGAGTCTATATCAGCTCTGGATTGTTTGATTTGCCATAAAAGTCTGTTTAAACATTCAAAAGAGTTGATTCGTAGATTTTTGAGAGTAAGTAAAAGATTAATATTTGACAAAAACCTTTGTAAAATACAGTTTATCAGGTCTCTATAAATGTACATTTTGTGTAAATGTTGGTTTCTCGTCATTTAAAAGTCCATTTGTACCATTTATTTTAGGAAAAATCTCGGTTCCTTTAACATGAAATACATCAAATGGTGTAACCCAAAAAATAATTTCATATATTTAATCCACGTAGAATATAAAACTAGTTGATTGCATCATTTAACATTTTTAAGAGAGTGAAATACGTTTTTTTTTAGGGTTTTAGGGAGTTTTGGATTTTTAACATTTTTCAGTTTGATGATGATTTATTATTCTGAGTCTAAATCAGCTCTGGATCGTTTGATTTGCCATAAAAGTCTGTTTAAACATTCAAAAGAGTTGAATTGTAGTATTCTGAGGGTCAGTAAAAAATCATATTTGACAAAAATGTTGTAAAATACAGTTTATCAGG
The DNA here is from genome assembly GCA_036785175.1 of Eupleurogrammus muticus. NCBI lineage: Eukaryota > Metazoa > Chordata > Actinopteri > Scombriformes > Trichiuridae > Eupleurogrammus > Eupleurogrammus muticus. The sequence goes on from JAYKQN010000035.1 coordinate 208,231, forward strand.
TTCCTCAAAATGTACATTTTGTCCATTTGTACCATTTATTTTAGAAAAATCACGGTTCCTTTAACATGAAATACATCAAATTGTGTAACCCAAAAAGTAATTTCATATATTTAATCCACGTAGAATATAAAACTAGTTGATTGCATCGTTTAACCTTTTTAAGAGAGGTAAACATGTTTTTTAGGTAGTTTTTGTTTTTGTCCCATTAACATTTATTCTGTTAGATTCCATTTATCTTTGAGATGATTTAATATTCTGAGTCTATATCAGCTCTGGATTGTTTGATTTGCCATAAAAGTCTGTTTAAACATTCAAAAGAGTTGAATTGTAGTTTTTTGAGGGTCAGTAAAAAATCATATTTGACAAAAACCTTTGTAAAATACAGTTTATCAGGTTTCTCAAAATGTACATTTTGTCCATTTGTACCATTTGTTTTAGAAAAATCATGATTCCTTTAACATGAAATACATCAAAATGTGTAATCCAAAGATATGTTCATATATTTAATCCACCTAGAATATAAAATTAGTTAATTGCATCTGTTGAAATTTTTTTTTTTTGGATTTTTAAAATGTTTCAGTCCAATGATGATTTATTATTCTGACTCTAAATCAGCTCTGGATTGTTTGATTTGTCATAAAACTCTGTATAAACATTCATGTTTCCTCATTTTCATCCTAAAAGTGACACCTGCAGAAAGTCACGCCCGCTCGCGTCTGATTGGCCGGGGCCCTCAGGTCCCGCCCCCCTCCCCCCTCCAGCTGATTAACTCGTCCCTCCGTCCTCGCCCCCCGCGGACTTCTTCACTCTCCATTTCCTGAACGCTCTCTGGATGACCCCCGCCGCCGCCTCCTGGTTCTTGCTGCTGATTGGTTCAGACGACGTCTGCAGGTCACAGAATCACAGAGGATTATTTCCTTCATAAATCAATTTTAATTAAATACACCATAACGCAGACAAACAGAGATATTTGGGAAGTTAAATGCATTATTAGTTATTTTTCACACAGAAACAGGCATTTGCATGAATCTGGACACCCTTGTTTGGTTGATTCAAACACTAATTGATTACGAAGCTCAGCTCGTTGAACCTTGACCTTCACACACAGGTGAAGCCAATCAGGACAAAGAGTATTTAAGGAGGCTGATTGCAGCTTGTTCTGTTTGCTGCAACATGGGAGCCTCAAAACAACTGTCAAATGACCTGAAAAACAAAGAATGTTCAGCATCATGGTTCGACTGATGAAACTTAAGATGAGTAACATGGACATGACGCGGGGTGGTACGATGGAGAACACACCCTGTCCACCACAGTAAATCTGGTTAAAGGTCTAGCTCCATCATCAAGTATAGACCCTAAACACTGGTCAAAGTCTACTAAGTCGTTCATGCAGAGGAACAAGTCCTTAAGTTCCCCAGAACCTGAATATTACTATAAATCTGTGGTGTGATTTAAAGCTGCTGTTCATGCTCAGAAACCATCAAACCTGACTGAACTGTAGTTTTATAAAGAAAAATACCTGCAACCAGAATCCAGACTCATTGGAAGCTAGAGGAAGCATGTAGAGGCTGCTATTTCTGCAGAAGGAGGATCTGCTTAATACTGATTAATTAACTTCATTCTACTTTTCAAATATCACTGTGTTAATCTGCTATGTGATATATTTAACTGAAATGGCTTATGCATATTTCAGTGTAAGTAATGGCGTCTTTTTTTTTTTAAATATCTAGTATGAACAGGAGGGGTAATTACAAGTCTTTCACTGTTTATATCAGGGACATCAAACTCAATCATCCCATTACACATCATGCTTTTCCTCAAAGGGCTGATTGTAAAGATAATAAATATAGTATATAATCATGTTTGACGGGATGAGAAAGTCAAAACCTTTTTAAAATACAGTTTTAAGAAGCATTCAACCAGGTCCTTTGGCGAAAGACTGATGAGTGGGATGAAGCTCAGGAGGGAATAGAAAAGTAGAATGAAAAACCTCCGGGTCGGACGGGTTTATGGCTTTGAACTTCTCCTCCACGATGACTTTGAGATCATCCACCTGTCCCGAATCACCAAACACCTGCCCACATGAAAAGAAGAATATAATAGACAGTGGGTCTCAAGAGTCTATTTGACTCCAGGAAAATCCTAACATTAAATGTTCTCAACAGTGGTTCAATAATCTACGCAATAATGTTTTATTTGTAATATAGTTATTTAAACAGGTTTTTGGGTTGAGGTTACCCGGGCCCTGAGGGCCAGCAGGACGTCCAGGTACTGGATCTGGTCTCCGGGGAGGAGGGGCAGGTCCATCAGGTTGATGTCGTCTGGATTGGAAATCCTCAGAGGAAACTTCAGAGCCTGACAGAACTCTGACAGCTTACTGTGGAGCACAGGAAAGACCGCGAGAGACCACGAGACCATTAGAGACCATTAGAGACATAAGAGACGAGACCACTCGTCTGTGTTAATCCCTTGTTTGACTGACTTTTAACAATGAGGTAATTCAAGGTACTTTATATAAAGCATCAAAACACAATTGTTGATTGGGGAAAAAAAAACAATAATTAAAAAATAAAAACTTGAATATAGTTGAAAAAAAAGCAAGAACAAATCTATAGTGCAGTGAGAATTAATCTAGAAGTGACATCAATAACAATAGAATGAACCCAGAAAAGTCTTGAGCTCAGACTTAAAAACACTGAGATCTGAAGCAGACCTGAAGTTCTCAGGGAGTTTGTTCCAGATCTCTAGCAGCTTGTTCCAGTTCTCTGAGAAATTCTTCAAGTTCTCTGGGAGTTGGTTCCGGATCTTTGCGAGTTTGCTTCAGACTTTAGGGAGTTTGTTCTAGTTCTCAGGGAATTTGTTTCAGATCTGTGCATACTTAGGCCCCAAACCAGAAGTGGGCAATCCTGATCCTGGAGGGCCGGTGTGGCTGCAGGTTTTTATTCTAACTGAGCAGTTACACACCTGATTTGACTTAAAAGTAGTGAGATCTGCAGCAGGCCTGAAGTTCTCAGGGAGTTTGTTCCAGATCTCTAGGATTTAGTTCCAGATCTGAAGGAGTTTGTTTCAGTTCTCTGGGAGATTGTTCCAGATCTCTAGGATTTAGTTCCAGTTCTCTGGGAGATTGTTCCAGATCTCTAGGATTTAGTTCCAGTTCCCTGGGAGATTATTCCAGTTCTGGAAGTGAATTCTTTGACAGACAGGAAGCATACAAGGACCTCAGAACTGCAGTGATAGGATCTATTTCTTTTAGTCTTAGTGAGGACTAGCAGCAGCAGGATTTTGAATTAGCTGCAGCTAATTCAATAACTAAACATTGAGAAGAGCAGAGATATAGTTAGGCCCTAAACCAGAGGTGGGCAATCCTGGTTCTGCAGGGCCGGTGTGGCTGCAGGTTTTTATTCTAACCAAGCAGTTACACACCTGATTTGACTTAAAAATAGTGAGGCCTGAAGTTCTCTAGGAGTTTGTTCCAGTTCTCTGGTAAATTGTTCCATATCTTTGGGAGTTTGTTTCAGGTTTTAGGGAGTTTGTTCCAGTTCTCAGGGAATTTGTTTCGGATCTGTGCAGCATAGAAACTGAATGCTGCTTTGCCATGTTTAGTTCTGACTCTGGGAACAGAGGCCAGACCTGTCCCAGACCATCTAAGAGGTCTGGCTGGTTCATAAGGGATCAGCAGACACATATCAGAGATATATTTAGGCCCTAAACCAGAGGTGGGCAATCCTGGACCTGCAGGGCCGGTGTGGCTGCAGGTTTTTATTCTAACCGAGCAGTTACACACCTGATTTGACTTAAGTTCTCAGGGAGTTTGTTCCTGGTCAGTAGGATTTAGTTCCAGATCTCAAGGAGTTTGATCCAGTTCTCTGGGAAATTGTTACAGTTCTGGAAGTGAATTCTTTGACAGACAGGAAGCCTGTAAGGACCTCAGAACTGCAGTAGTAGTGAGGACTAGCAGCAGCATTTGAAGAACTAAACATGGAGAACTAAACATGGACATGAGCAGAGATATACTTAGGCCCTAAACCGGAGGTGGGCAATCCTGGTTCTGCAGGGCTGGTGTGGCTGCAGATTTTTATTCTAACTGAGCAGTTACACACCTGATTTGACTTAAAAATAGTGAGGCCTGAAGTTCTCAGGGAGTTTGTTCCAGGTAAGTAGGATTTAGTTCCAGATCTCAAGGAGTTTGATCCAGTTGTCTGGGAAATTGTTCCAGCAAGGACCTTAAAACTGCAGTGATAGGATCTTATTGAGGACTCTAGCAGCAGTGGTGATTGAACTCACTGACTCATAGAAAGCAGGAAAGACAGAAGAAGCATGAATCAGGTCTGGACTCACCTTCGGGGTATGCACCGTGAAGCTTCGGGGTCGAACTTCATCCAGGTGTCGTGAAACATCTGGAGGTCGTCCCTGCTCAGCGGCTCACGGCTGTCCGCCTCTGCGTTCGCGTCAAAAATCTCCAGGACCAGGGTGACGTACATGCTGACCAGCAGCAGGGAGGACACGACGAAGTAGGAGACGAAGAAGACCAGGGCGGCCGCCCGGCTGCCGCACTCCTCTGGGAGGAGGTTCCCGAAGACCGGGTCGCACTCGGGAGGCGTGGTCGCGACGGGGAGGAGCAGGCCGTCCCAGGCGGCCGTGGCGGTGACGAACAGCATGCACATCATGCTGTTCGCGAACGTGTGGAAGTTGAGCATGTCGTCCGTCCTCACGGCCATTCCCGCTAAGGGGTGCGTCGACGCGCCGAAGACGGCGTAGGTGAACATGGCGACGAAGAGGAGGAGGCCGATGTTCAGGAGGGCGGGGAACGCCGTCCTCACGGCGGAGAGCAGAGAGCGGATCCCCCTCGTCCCCGGGAGGAGAGGGAGGACTCGGAAGATCCGAACCACCCGTAACGACATCACGAGGATCAAGGGAGTGAAATAAAAAAGCATATAGTCGTACGTGACGAAGACTGGAGGAGGGATGAAAGGAGAAATAATAATAAAACAACATTTAGAGTTTAATAAAAACTTGTGAGTTGGTGAAAAATCAAATTTAAACAAGAAAAATGAAAAACTTTTAAAATACAGTTTTAAGAAGCATCTATCGCGTCTCTCAAAATGTACATTTGGTGTTTATGTTGGTTTCTTGCCATTTAAAAGTCCATTTGTGTCATTTTGTGTTTATAACAATCACCAAATATGAATAAAAAAGATACATTGGAAATATTTAATTCACTTGAGATATTTTTAAAATTTAAAAATTTTTAAAAACGACTTTAACTATCTGGTACCAAGTTTTTACAGTTATAAACAGTTTTAATTGTCCCTGAAGTATTTTGTATTTCCAGTAAAGTATTTTCTTACTCTACTGCGGCTTTACAACAATTTAACTAATAGTTTTCATGTTTTTATTGTAAGACAAACATACACTTGTACTCTTCATTCAAGCTAAATTAGTTTTTTTTGTTATTATTTTGCTTGTGATTAATTAAATGCTCCGACACATACAGGAAGTAAATATTGACCTGTGGGATGGGCTGGACCGAATAAATCACACAGTCACATCGAACATTATCGGATGCTGATTTTCCTATAAAAACCCAACCGAGGTTCCTATGGTTCCTGTATTGTGATGCCGTGGAGGAGAAAGTCTGAACAAAAGATTTTGGACTTTTAAATTGTTTTTTTAAGCCAATTTGAATCTACTCGTTGGTGGCTTTGACGGTTAATTTGTAACCATAGCAACATGAATTCATAGAATTATCACCACTTTTTTATTTTTTTTTTACATGTTACAGCAATGCTGTAGCTGTCACTGAAATGGTGTGCTGCATTTATATTTTGTATATAATATCTTTCATACAAAATCAGACATTTCTTATATTTGTGTATTTTCTCTATATTTCCTGTGTAAAAGGTTCAAATGTGAATTACAATTTTGATGGACATAATGTGCTTATAAAGACGTAGTGACAGGCACACGTCGTCATGTGATTAACGTAAAGAGTAATTTAGGAAGATTTAGTTTGTCCGTAAAGCGTCTCCGGTCTCACCTAGGATGGACAGGACGACAAGCACCAGGTCCAAGATGTTCCAGCCGTCCCTGAAGTATCTCGGCCCCAGAGCGATGATCTTCACAACGCTCTCAGCCAGGAAAACGAGGAGGAGGAACAAAAAGACCCAGTGGATGACGTTTTCTTTAGAGATGCTGTCGTCGTACGTCTCCGTCATCGCGGACAACATGCAGACGCAGATCATCACCATCATGAGGATCTCGAACCACTTGCTGGTCACCAGGTCGAAAAAGACCGCCTGGCACTTGTTCTGATGAGGCGAAAACATAATGGGTTAGAGGAGGGCTGCATTGTGAGATCAGATAATATAAGACAGTGCTTCTCAATTACTTTCTGTCACCCCCCATGGAAGAAGAAAACATCGCGCCCCCCCCGCGCGACTATAAATAGAATCATTTGTCTATAAATTGTTAGAAGTACCTCTGCATAACACTGTGTCCTTATTAAGGTATAAGAGAATAAAAAAGAAAGAAATATGGACCAACTTACAACAAAGAATAGCTTAATTAACTAACAGAAAAGATTTAAAGTGCATCTGATGTTAAAAATAAAATTAAATCCTAATTAAACTATAACTAATTACTCGCCGGTCTTTCACAGTGAACCAAGCGCTACAGACGCTTCGTCATATTTCCTCGTCTTAGCTTTGGGAGACTTTCGTTTGTCTCTTTATCTCCGTCTCTCTCCGCCTGTCTTCTCATCCCTGTTAAATATGTTTTCATGGTGTCACTTGGTGTCTACACTTCATACTCATACTCTGTGCTGTATGCTCCCTGTGAAAACTCTGCTGCCCCCTAATGGAGTGGAGGTGCAATTGCACTTTATTCTAGGACAGTGAAAAATACAAATTTAAATGAAAAAATATTAAAAAGCATGTTCCCTGAGGTCAAACTAACTTAATCCAATGACAAGATTGCTTCTCTAACCTTTAAGCCAGAGACGTCAAACTCATTTTCGGGCCAAATCAGCTTTATGTCGCAAAGCTCCTATCGATGTATATAGTTATTATTATATAATAAAACTGCCTCCCCATTCATAATAGTGTTTGAATAATTATAACTAATAATTCCTTCCTATTTAAAACTATAATTAAAAAAATCTGCCACTGTAGAAATTAATATTGTATTGTTATATTTTTAGCATCTAATTATTAAATTATTAACAATTTTATTTATTTATTTAATGGATTGTAGTTACTAGTTTTGCATTGCTTGTGATTATTCAAACAACGAAGCTTTTGCCCTTTTAAACAACTTTCATGGTGAATATTGAGAATCATCGTTTAAATGTTACCATGGTGCCCTAATAAAAAATGATTCCTGGCATTCCCTAAACATCACACCTGCCTACAGGTGTCTGCCCTGACCAGAGTTGGGACAGGAAGTGCATGACCCCACCTGAGGCCGCGGGGCAGGCGTCGGGGGTCGGCCGTCGTTCAGCTGCAGCATCGTCTTCCTGATCTTGTAGAGCTTGTTCTGCTCCTCCGTCAAGAAAGGGTGTCTCCCTCCAAAGTAAAGACAAAAGAAAAAAGCAGAAACACGGTCAAATGACAGAAAACTGCCGACCTCGGCATTTTACGCGGCTGTTGCCACGATAACCGTCAGCCAATCAGCGGGCAGAGACATATCTTTTGTTTCAGGCGACCGATCTGGTTGACGAAGCCTCTGATGAAGAGGATGAGGAGGAAGAAACACGTGATGAAGAAGCAGATGAAGTACAGGAACACCTGTGGCCTGTTTTCAAACGCCGGCTGTTGCTCCACCTGCACGCAAACACACACACACACACACACACACACACACACAGATGTACAACCATGCAGGTGTAAATGGGTCAGTCTCTCAAAATGTACATTTTGTGTTCATGTTGGTGTCTTGTCATTTAAAAGTCCAATTATACCATTTATTTCTTAAAAAAAATTAAGATTTTTAGCTATTTCTGACATGAAATGCCAAATGGTATAACCGAAAAACAATGATATATTTACACATATAATCCACCTAGAATATAAAACAGGTTGTTAGAATGTGTTAATTAAAAAAAATCTATTACACCACATGACAGGTACAAGTATCCGTAGTATTACAAATTCACTATTAGTAGAAGTAGCAGTACCATCACCAGTAGCAGTATGAGTACTATTACCAGTACCTGACTCAGTAGTATTACCAGTAGCAGTGTCAATGTTAGTAGCAGTAGCAGTACTTAAACCACTTCCATCAGCAGTATCAGTACTGGTAGCAGTACCAGTAGCAGTGTTACTGGTACCAGTAGCAGGACGTGTACTGACCATGTCGGAGTCCACAGCTGAATACAGGATGTCCAACCAGCTTCTAAATGTAGACTGGCACAAAACATATTCATAAAACATTTCAGTAAAAGATAATGTAGTTTTTGAATTAGTTTTTCATTGTTTATTTGTACTTTTTCTTCTTTTTGTTTTTGCTCCAACGAAATAACAATTTCTCTCAAGTATTTTTCACGAATGTGTGTGAATGTGTGATAATGAGCTGAGATAACCCCTCCCACCTCAGATCAAGATGCTGATTGGACCACTCTGAAAATCACCTTTTAATCACCTTGCCGACTGCATTAAAAACTTTTTTTTAGTAATTAACAAGGTTCTTACTGTGTCCTGTCAACACTTTTATAGCTTTCTCTTTTACTCTTGACGTCTATGGGAAAATTGATTTCTGGGTTACATGGGATTTTATGTTGCAGTACCACGAGTCACCACTGGGGGAATTTGGCATACTGCTGAGGGGGCGGAGCTTCTTCCAGACAATTAAAGTCCACTGTGAACCAGTTCAGTTTTACTGGGGGGTCTGGGGCATGAATCTTTTAGAAGACCTGGATACCAGACTGAAAAACGTCTGCCGTTCATTTTTAACGCTCTAAAGTTTCTCACCTGGTGCATACGCCAAAAAAAGCTTAATCTCCCCTGATGCTCTGAGGTCTCCCATCATGCCCCTAGGGCAATAAGAACATGCTAATCGCAAAAAACAACCCAAAAACACCTTTTTAATCACTTTGCCGACTGCATTAAAAAATGTTCTAATTAGTCAAAACAAACATTTTAACCATTATAATGTTTTTTTTTTATTTTTTTTTTATAAAAGTCCATGACTCAAAAATCTAGAACACAAAGATTAATTATTAACAAGGTTCTTACTATGTCCTGTCAACAGTTTTAGAGCTTTCTCTTTTACTTCTTACGTCTATGGGAAAAATGATTTTTGGGTCACATGGGATTTTATGTTGCAGTACCACAAGTCACCACTTGGGGAATTTAGCTGAGGGGGCGGAGCCTCATCCAGGTCTATAATACATCCCTGGTCTGGGGACTCAGAACACCAGTCAGGATCTGGTGTGACCACCATTCGCTTCATGCAGTGCAAGTACTTGAGAGAAATGGTTATTTATTGTATTTAAAAAAAATGGAAGCAAAAGCAAAAGAGTTGCGTTCATATTTCTGTTGAGATATTATCATAATTCCAATGTGGTGACTGACCAGCGACAGCAGCGCCACGTACGCCGACATCACATTGTCGTAGTGGTTCAACGGGTTCTCCCAGCTGATCTCGTGGAGGCCTATTTCAATCGCAGCCAAACAATCGGACTTGTTGAAGATCTGTTCGTGTAAAATGACCTCCTCGGACGTCCAGTTGTAACAGTGGTGGAATTTTCCCCCGAACAGATTCACGCCGAGTATGGCGAACACCAACCAGACGTGAAGGGCCACGATCAGCATGTTGACGATAGACGGGACGAGACACAGGAGAGTGTGCACCACCACCTGATGGTGGCGAGTGTCTAGTTACGCCAGTTATTAGTCAGCTGTGATAGATTAAATAAATTTGTGCTATTCTACTCAGTGTCATATTCAACATTTCCTGTTCTAAATGTGTTGTTTCCATCCTGTTCACATCACATAACATTCTGTTAATGGGCTTTTTCTATGTGCATGTGAGGGTCTGAAGACAGGGGATGTTGTTTTGCTTTTGTACAAACTGTGATGCCTATTAGGGTGGAATCTGTGCACTTCTGTTTGTGTTTGTCAGATCAACATCATTTGGAATTGGGAAATTCGGATAGATAGATAGTCAAAACATTATTCTATTGTTATTATTAATACCATAATTAGTCCCATAGACCTTCTATGGTGGTGTAGGGGGTAGTGTTCTTGCCTCATAAGCAGCAGACCTGTGTTTGAGTCTTAGTTGAAGCATTTCTATGTGTCTATGCCAAAATATATATTTTACAAGATAACCCATCCACTTGCGTATCCCACCACTATCCTGCAGCAGCTCTTTAGTTCCAGTGTTCCAGCTCTGGATCACCATGACGATTACATCCCACCTATTAAACCTCCAATGTAGTAAAAGTAAGTTTCCTGGTTCAGCTGCTGCTTTATTCCTCACTAACACAGGCTACTGTGGCCGTAGCCAACCACAAAACTATAAACTTCCTGAGAAAACTTGCTGCCGTCTTTTCTTCTTTCTAGAAACTAAACGCTGAAACCCCAAGAAGCGTTCACTGACCCTCAGGAAATCCAGACACTTTCGTTTCTCTTACCCTCATGCCCTGGAAGCAAGACACAGTCCTCAGAGTCCTCAGACACTTGATGGGCATCAGGTCTTCGTATCCCAGCTGGATGCATGTCACAGACACCAGGGACGCCTGATGATGACATGCTAACGTTAAAACTGAGAAAAGAAGCATCACGTTCAATTTTTATAAAGGGTTCATTTGGTTTCACCAGGTCAGTGAAAGCTAAAAATGTGAATGAATTTACATGGGTGTCCAGTTACATCTTGGATTCTCTACTTGTCAGCTCCTCTTTTGGACTCATAATCACTGCTATGCAGATGATGTTCAGTTATTCATCTATACAGTACCAGTTTCAATAATTTACTAATAATTACTACTAATATTGATTAATTTCCTTACAATTACAACAAGAAATTCGAGCCATAACCAGCCGTTGCTGAAGTATCTCCTGAATCCGAAGGCGACCACCTTGAGAAACATCTCCACCACGAACACAGCGGTGAAGACCATGTCCGAGTAGTCCATCAGCATCTTCAAGACGGGCCTCACTTCTAGGTACATGTCTTCACCTGCCTGTAGACAGACAGACTGGGGTTAGCACCTGGACAGATCTGAACTTGAACGTGTTTGACTGAAAACAATCAAAAATCAACAATTTGTATATTTAGCTTCAGAGGAGCTGTAATTACGTCTAGTTCTATGTTGAATGTAATTCAATACTTTTTTTATAAGCTAATGTAATTTCTTCTTTACACTCATGTCTCTTTTTAGATGTGTTTTTATTTCTCATGTTTTAGCGGGTTTTTAGCGACATAAAAACTCGCTGTTCACCAGAGTCGCGGTGCTCAGCAGGATGATGATGGTGATGAAGATCTTAAAGAACCGGTGTTCCACGATTGATAAGCAGCACCTCCTGAAGTTAGACCAGACCCTCCATGTGCCCCGGGATGTGTCCGGGACCAAGAACGGACAGAACCGGTTCCACCCTGAAACACACACAACCATTGAGTTATGTGTGTGTGTGTGTGTGCGTGTGTGTGTGTGTCTTCATACCGTCAAAGCAGCAGTCCTCAGGTGTGTTTCCGTCATGATCTATATTGTCTTCCTCCTTCAGTTTGTCACTCTGGAAAAATACATTCACCAGAGATGAAGTTTATTATTTAGTATTGATTTTATTGAAATCAATGGGATTAATATGTTCAGTAATAATACATTTGTGTACATTTGTTGATAATTATGCAATTATGTTTGTTTCATTATCTATTTTCCTTATTTTATTTAAATAAAGCAGAAAAAAATATATGAAAATGAGTGACATTTTCATTCATACATGTGATTTCAAAAAGTTAAAGGGAACAAATGTAAAAAAAAACTGTTGTTAATATTACCTACGAATAGAATGAAGTAAACATCTGCTGAGTATTTTAACAAAATAAGGTTTTAAAATGTTCAATTAAAGGCCCCACCAGACCCAGAAAGCCCCCCCCCCCATAAGGGTTAAATCAATAGGATCCTCTAAACAGTGGTTCTCAAATAGTGGGCCACAAGGCTGTATTTTTTACTGCCTAGAATAAGTGCAGTTGCACCTCCACTACTTTGGGGGGCAGCAGAGTGTTCACAGGGAGCATACAGCACAGAGTATGAGTATGAAGTGTAGACACCAAGTGACACCATGAAAACATATTTAACAGGGATGAGAAGACAGGCGGAGAGAGACGGAGATAAAGAGACAAACGAAAGTCTCCCAAAGCTAAGACGAGGAAATATGACGAAGCGCCTGTAGCGCTTGGTTCACTGTGAAAGACCGGTGTGTTACTGAGTCTGAAATGTTGGAGACAAAGAAACTAAAGACATTACACCACAATCACTGATAAGACCATTTATGTAGTTTTATTTTTCAGTATCATATGGTTTGACATGGTCAGTCAATAATGTTTAATTAAGGATTTAATTTTATTTTTTATTTCAGATGCACTTTAAATCTTTTCTGTTAGTTAATAAAACTATTCTTTGTTGTAAGTTGGTCCATATTTCTTCCTTTTTTTATTCTCCTATACGTTAATAAGGATTCAGTGTTATGCAGAGGTACTTATAACAATCTTATAGACAAATGATTCTATTTATAGTCACACGGGGGGTGAGAGGTTTTCTTTTTCCATAGGGGGGGTGTGATAGAAAATAATTGAGAAGCACTGCTGTAAAGTGAGTTAAATTAATTTATGAGAATCTATGTGATCAGTGGCAGTATGTTGAACATGATTTAGATTGAGAACTTCTATCCTGTGATGTGAGAAATCTGCAGGGTTGATAAATTTATTATTTATCAAACTAGAGTAGAATTGAATCAAATCTAATTAATTCATTAACTTAATACCTGCTGGGTGCCGGGCTGCTCAGTGATCACAGAGGTCAAAGCCACGTACTCCTTCTTGTCGTCTTCTTTGCCGTTAACTGATCAGATAACATCCAGGAAAAAAAAAAATAAATTAAAAAAAAAAAAAAATATATATATATATATATATATATATATATATATATATATATATATATATATATATATATATATATATATATAAATAAAAAATCAATAAATCACACAGAGCAGACAGTCATAAAATCTGTAAAAAACAACTAAAAACCAACTAGAAATGTTATATTAATTAATAATGTAAATGTTAAATGTTTTACTTTCACGTTTGGTCCCGTCGTCTTTGTTGCTGCAGACAGATCCTGAGATGCAGGTTTTCGTCCAGGCCACGACGCCCCTGATGCAATTCACCGCGATCCGTTGTCTTTTCTCCGGTTCTCCTTCTTCCGGAGCGGCTCCGTTAGAAAGCAACAAGGCCACGAACAGACTCAGGAGCTGCAGAGATGCCAGGATCAGGTCCAGGATTATGGTGAGGAAAGGGATGGTGTCAAAAAAAAAAAACAAGGGATGAATGGATTCAGGATGAAAATGAGGGAAAAAATCCAGGAATAAATTCATGGAAGGAAAAGATTCAGGATCTGCAGCAGGTGCCACCATCTACAAGTTATTATTATTATAATAATAATAATAATTATTATGTAAATTGATAGAAGATGTTGTGTTGCTGTAAAGACTGTGAAACCACCCTGAGGCTAATTTCTGATTTGTAATACTGGTGTAAACAAAAAAATACAGTAAATGGGACATTGGGAAAAAAATTCTAACTTAGGTGCTAGATGGTCAAACTTTTAATATCTTAAAAAATTGAAAAACGCATGCTAAAACATGCCCGTAAAAATGTGCATATTTGTATAAGGATCAGAGACTAATCATGTCGTTTGAAAACCAATTTTTACCATTTTTTTTCACAAAAATCATGATTTTGTGCAATGTTGAAAAGTTCAATAAAGAATTAATACAAATATAAAAAGTGGTTGATAGCTTGTCATATTCATAGATTCTTTTTTAAATTTTAAGAGGCCTATTATGAAAAAATACACAAAAACACTTTGTGAGATTTTCAGCCCATAAAAACATTCACATTTGTATAAGGATCAGTGACAAATCATGTTTGACAAGACAAGAAGGTCAAAAACCTTTAAAGAAAAATTCATCAGGTCACTCAAAATATATATTTTGTGTTTTTGTAGTTTTTTGTCATTTGAAATTTCATTTGGTCCATTTTTTCACAAAAATCATGATTTTGCGCAATTTTTTTACACAAAAATTTTACACAAAATGTCAAATGTTGAAAAAGATCAATAAAAAATGTATAAAAATATGAAAACTAGTTGATAGCTTTCTTTAAAACCTTAAATATAAACTATCTGGTACCACGTTTTAATAGGTTTAGTGGAACACACTTATAAGACATGTGATGTAAAATAAACACGACAACTTTATCAGGGAAAAAGTAAAAAATGTCATTTAGTGTAATCCTAAAAACTGATATCTGGTGCCAGATAGTTTAAACTCCATATTAACACATGCTAAAATGTGCTTAAATATTCTATATTCATAGATTATTTTTTTTTTATTTTAAGAGGCCTATTATGAAATAATTCACAAAAACACTTTGTGAGATTTTCAGCCAATAAAAACATTCACATTTGTATAAGGACAAATCATGTTTGACAAGACGAGAAGGTCAAAAACCTCTAAAGAAAAATTCATCAGGTCACTCAAAATATATATTTTGTGTTTGTGTAGTTTTTTGTTATTTGAAATTCCATTTGGTCCATTTTTTCATAAAAAATCATGATTTTGTGCAAATTTTTTATACAAAAATTTTACACAAAATGTCAAATGTTGAAAAAAATTAAAAGATTAATAAAAAATTAATAAAAATATGAAAACTAGTTGATAGCTTTCTTTAAAACCTTAAAGTCTGGTCATAGTTTTAATAGGTTTAGTGGAACACACTTGAAAGACATGTGATGTATAATAACCACAAAAACTTTATCAGGGTAAAAGTAAAAAATGTCATTTGGTGTAGTCCTAAAATCTTTGGTATATATATATATATATATATATATATATATATATATATATATATAATATATATATATATATATATATATATATATATATATATACACACAAACACACTTTATCAAGAATTTATCAGGTCACTCAAAATTTTATGTTA
Organism: Eupleurogrammus muticus; assembly: GCA_036785175.1. Taxonomy (NCBI): domain Eukaryota; kingdom Metazoa; phylum Chordata; class Actinopteri; order Scombriformes; family Trichiuridae; genus Eupleurogrammus; species Eupleurogrammus muticus. The sequence goes on from JAYKQN010000035.1 coordinate 223,456, forward strand.
GTGTAGTTTTCTTGTCAATTAAAATTCCATTTGTACCATTTTTTTCACAAAAATCATGATTTTGCGCAAATTTTTTACACAAGAATTTTACACAAAATGTATAAAAATATGAAAACCAGTTGATAGCTTTCTTTAAAACCTTAAAGATAAACTATCTGGTACCACGTTTTCTTGTCATTGTTTTATACAAAAGTCATGATTTTGCGCACATTTTTTACACAAACATTTTACACAAAATGTCAAATGTTGAAAAAGATTAATAAAAAATTAATAAAAATCTGATTCCAAGTTTTAATGGGTTTAGTGGAACACACTTGAAAGACATGTAATGTAATATAACAATAACAGTCAAAAATGTTATTTGGTGTAATCCTTAAAAAACTTATATATATTATAGGGTTAAAAATGCTGCTGGTTTTATATTCTAGGTGGATTAAATAAAAATGACAGAACCAGCACTGACTCACCAGCAGATTTCCGACCACCATGACCGTCATGAAGTAGACCACACACATGCCCACGCCCGAGACCCTCATGCAGTCCCACAGGGGCTCGATCCACGACCCGCACAGGATCCTGAAGACCAGCAGGAAGGAGTGGAGCGGGTCCATCATGTGCCAGCGGGGGCCACAGTTATCGTCGAGGTCGCAGGCGCCGTCCTCGTAGCACCTCTGGAACAGCTGCACGCCGGCCACGGAGAAGAACAGGAGCACGACGGCCAGCAGCAGGGTCAGGTTCCTCAGGCGCCCCGCGGCGCTACCCATGATCCTCAGCAGCAGGCCGAAGGTCGGCCACCACTTGGCCAGACGGACCAGTCTCATCTGGACCAGAAAAACACAGAATATTATCACCAGGGTGGAAAAAATAAAAAATGGTGGAGATGGTTTTTAATGGTGGAAAGTGACTTCACTTAAGTACTTTACTTGAGGTAGTATCTCCATATTACTTTATACTTCTGTTCCACTACATTTTGTTAATAGCTGGTGATTTTTTTTCCCAATAAGCTCCATTTTACTAAGTGCTTAAATTATAAAATATTTGGGCCAAAACTGAAAGCTAAAATTATACTTTAAAAAAGTAATAAATAATTAGTTCAATGGTATAACCGTAAAAAATTGGTATCAGATAGTTCAACTTAATTTTACTCTCTTAAAAATATTTAAAAAAATCATGCTATCAACTAGTTTTTAATTATAGGTGGATTATATATAACAATCTGTATCTTCATTTTGTGTTAAAAATAGCAAAAAATAATGATTTTGGTAAAAATAAATGACACAAATGGACATTTGAATGACAAGAAACCAACTAATGTAAGACACAATCTACATTTTAGAGACCTGATGAATGCTTCTTAAAACTGACTTTTTGTCACTGACCCATAAATAAGAAAGAGAACAAGGAGACAGACGTGAAACCAGTGAATCTATGATAATTATTAATAACGAAGAGGATGCAGAGTTCGACTCAGGAGTTGTACGATTGTGATGATTGTGACTGACTTCACCGAAACAGAATTTATTCAACATTTGCCTGATGATATAAAGTTTAATAAATGAATTTCAATAAGGGTCATTTAACTGTTCAGAATTGGCATTTCACATCTGACCTCTGTCTAATTTAGAATCACAAATCCATGTCTTCAGGCTACATGAGCAATCCAGAATGTCTGATATCGATCATAAATTCATTAGTAGGGGAAAGATTGCCAGATAAAAGTATTCAGTCACAGTATTTGGGAAGGAAATGAGGGGTGAAGCTGAGGAAACACTGACCAACGCAAAGCAGCGAAACACACCCTGAACCTCAGCCAGCGCCAGCTCCGCCAGGGTCAAAACCACGATGACGAACTCGTAGATGTTCCAGGGGACCTGTGAACAAGTACAGACATGTAGAACAGGGACATGAATGGATCATACTGGTGTCGCACAGGTTAATGTTTAGGGGATGGATAAAAGCTGTGACCTATGTATGCACAGTAGAAAACATGGAGAACAGGTTCCTGAACCTTCACAATGCTTGTGGTTGACCTTTGGCATTAAAGTACTTCTTTCTGACCTGGAAGTAGCCGTGCGGGTCCATGGCCACGACTTTGAGGATCATCTCAACGGTGAAGATGCCTGTGAAGACCTGAAGGGGGGTCAGAGGTCAGAGGTCACGGGTCAGGGGTCAGGGTTGGGTGGTGTTAAATACTGAGTGGTTTTCCTCATGGATTTTTGTAGTAGTATTGTGTTTAAACTGCAAATGTTGGTAATTTACTGAAGTATTTCCATGTTATGCTACTTTTAACTTTTACTTACGTGACGTATTCAGATTTTTCCTGTTCTAAATGTATTGTTTCCTGTTCCTGTTCACTATTACTGTTCATCTATTGCAGCCTGTCCTGATCCTGAGAGTTTTTCCTTGCACGATGTGAGGGTCTAAGTTCAATGACGGGTGTCAAACTCATTTCACATTGTTGGACACATACGGCCTTCAGTAGAAAACCAGTTCATTAGAAATAGTACTACTTACTCTGCTATAAATATCTTTGTTTTGGTGTGAAGAAGCAAAAGAACATTTCGAAAATGTTAAAATTTAATGAACATACCTTTTACGAAACATTTCATGGAACACCTTAGGCACAAAATTGTCATTGAAAAATATAGTAATGCACTTTAAGATTGAACGAGATTCATAAAGAAAGGAATTTTTCAACCATTTACACATGTGCATATAAAATCTAGATTTAATACCTGCAAACTAAGGAGAGTGCTATTAAATGTGTGTTTTGATGCTAACGCTATTTGGCTAGCAATTAGGTAGCTAGCTTTTACCGCTGCTTGCGGCGTTTGTAAAATCTGTGCTCTTTAAATTTTCTTGTATTCGTCAGTTCTATTGCATTAGTGATATGTTTCTATAATGGCTAACATATGGGTAGTGGCCAGTTCATGCATGGAACAAACAATCAGTATAGTCTCAGAGTTTTAGTTCCAGCACTGACCTGACTGGCGATGTGCAGCATCTCCTCAGAGTCCATCGTCATGGGGTAGTGCTCCATGGCCATGAAGACGGCGTTGACGATGAGACACACCTGGATGCCCAGGTCGAAATACGGGTCCAAGACGACGGCGTGAAGCCGCTGCTTGAGCTGGCGCCAGCAGCCGCAACAGTTCCACTTCAGGAAGAGCTCGGAGAAGGAGGCACAACGCGGAGAACATGACCTCTGGTTGGCTTCACGCCCTGGAAAAAACGCCTCTGGTTACTGAGGAATCTGAGTGAGTGCAGCCCAGGTCACGTTTATTTGATATTTAGAAGTTCCCTATATGGCTTTCAACCATTATGTCACTGTGTTTGTGTGTCTTTATTGCAATTTAAGAGTTTCCACCTGGTTATGGTCTAACTTGTACACTTACTGTTAATAAGTAAAAACTTTTAATATATTTTTAGGTCCTGCCAACTTTTTAATCCTCTGTTGCATAGTATTTATATATGGCAACCCATGACTTTAACTTTATTTTTCTAAAAAAAACAAAAACAAAAAAAAGCTGAGATTCAAAATCTAAATTCTAAAAGTTAAGAGAAGGAGTCTTTTATTTTGAAGGACATACAATTTATAAGGTCACATGACCAGTCCATTTGCTCATGGACATTTTACATGTGAGCATCATGTGAGATAGGTAAACCCCTTTTTTTTTTTTTTTTTTACATTTAATTCAATTATGATGCTATAATTTTTACTTATATGCTCAAATAAATGTGTTGCCATACGGCAACAACATGCAAATATGTAAAATCCCTACTGCATAAAAACCAATGGAGTCACATGTAGATTATGTCTACAACTTTTTCTTACACTGTTTATTTTTAAATATATCAATTTGGATAGTATTTACTTTAAGTAATAAAACATTCAGAACATTTTTGTTATGTCAATGTAATATTTAGTGCAATAGAGGGTTGAAAATTCCTGTAATTTTACCCTGAAAAGGTGCTTATAGACGTTTGACATGTGAGCATCATTGTCTCACAACCAAAGGTTGTATCTGAGATAGGTAAACTTGTTTTGTTTGTTTTTTCATATTTAATTAATTTTTTTTTTCTTATATGCTCAAAACATGTGTAGGTGTGTGTGTGCATGTACCTTCTTCTAAATTCATATTCTGTGCATCTTTTTCGTCAGAGATCTTTGTCTGTAGGACGGACATGTTGCATGCAAAACTTAGGATAATAGAATTTACAGTAGTCTGTGTAAAATTTTCCGATTTGACAAAGATGATGAGAAGGTCCCACCTCGTCCTCCTCGCTCTTCTTCACAGCCTGCAGGATCTCGGCGATCTCCTCCTGCCTCCGCCGGGCCCGGGTGGCGCCGGCCTCGCTTTTTTCAGCCGTCACGGCGCTGACCACCGCCACGAAGAAGCTGAGCAGGTAGAAGGAGCCGAGGAGGCCGAAGACAAAGTAGACGATGTATGTTTTGCCTGCGGCATGCATAGTCTAGGGAGAGACAAGAGGAAAGGAATAGAGAGTGGAAAGAGGCTGGTTTAGAGTATATCACCTCAATGTAAAACAGAGGAAACCTTCTTTGTAGGTGTTCTGTGGTGGTGTAGGGGGTAGCGTTCTTGCCTCATAAGCAGCAAACCCATGTTAGTGAAGCATTTCATTATATATAATATATATATATTTTACTAAATAAAAAGTTGAACCCATCCACTTGTGTATCCCACCACTATCCTGCAGCAGCTCCCTAAGTCCAGTGTTCTAGCTCTGGATCACCATGACGATTACATCCCACCATTTTATCACCATTCAAACCTCCAACGTAGTGAAAGTAAGTTTCCTGGTTCAGCTGCTGCTTTATTCCTCACTAACACAGGCTACTGTGGCCGTAGCCAACCACAAAACTACAAACTTCCTGAGAAAACTTCACGTGCTGCCGTCTTTTCTTCTTTCTAGAAACTAAACGCTGAAACTCCAAGACGCGTTCACTGACCCTCAGGAAATCCAGACACAATCATTTTATGGATAAGTTGTTGTGAATATTATAACTATAGATTATAATGTACTCATTAGAGCTCTTCTAGATCTTCTAGATCTATCATTTCTCATTTTGCCTGGCCTGGTTACTTTACAATTTCTTGAAATTGTTTTCAATGGAGCGAAGTCTAGACTGATCTGTCTCCAAACTACGCTGAAACTCCAAGACGCGTTTACTGACCTTCAGGAAATCCAGACACTATTGTTTTATGGATGGATAGATGGATGGATAAGTTGTGAATATTATAACTAAGGATTTATTATCATTTCACCATTTACTACACATACTGTGGTTATTAGAGCAGTGTGTGGGACATGAAAAAATCACCTTCATCCATCTATCGACTTTATACATAAATACACTCTTTCTACAGACACTTAACAAGGATGTTGAATATATGATCATTGAATAACATTCTAATAAAGGTTATAATCTACCAAACTAAACAAGGTCCAGTTCTATGTTGTTTAATTGCTCAAACAGCAAGCTGACACTTTGCAAAAGGCAGAATGGAACAGGAAAAGCGTTTCCTTCTTCCAGCAGAATGAACATAGAACCCCAGTTACTGAGTTAGAACCCCAGTTAGACCATGTTACTGACCTGTGAGGCCAGGAGCTCCCACTGGTCCTGGGTCAGCAGTCTCACGGTGGACAGGAGGGCCCAACCAAACGAGTCGAAGTTGCTGAACCCATGATCTGGGGTTCTTTCTGTCCTCAGACAGGCGTAGTGGCTGGGACAGCTCCTGAACAGACCACCACCATCGGGTTCATATATAATGAATGTATGAGATGAATATAGTATAAATATATTCTATAATTATTGTGTTGGAGCAGTCGTGTGGAATTTAACAAACCCGGAAAAGGAGCTGTTCCCACACAGCAGGGGATCAATGTGATAGGGCGGGATGTACTGGTTCTCTATGAGACACACACACACACACACACACACACACACACACATACACAGTTAATATAGAACATCAGCCCAAATGTATTATTTACAGTATTGTTTCCATCCTGTTCGCATCATCTATTGCAGCCTGTACTGTTCCTTTTCCTGGAGCTTTCTTCTTGGGTTTTTTCCCTCTTTAAAGGTTTTTTTGGGAGTTTTTGGGAGCCCATCGAGGAGAATCTGTGAATTGCGATTTTGGGGATGACCAAATAAAACTCACTTGACTTGAAATTGACAAATCTAAATCACGTGCTGAGGTTAATTGAAGCCTCTTAATTGCCCCTAAGTGCCAGTTATTGGATGATAGGATGATACCTGTCTGGGGGGGCATTGTGATTGGCTTCAGTCGACCTCGTTGTGAGGAAATGCTGGTACGGAAAAGTACTGACGGACTTTCAAAGCACATAACATGACCACAGAGACACAAAAACTACCATAAAATGCCTAAAAGATGCAAAATCAGACGAGGCATTGTTATTTCAATGTTTCCTTCAGCGTCCCATCAGCTTTGTTTCTGTGAAACACGTCTAAATACTCGTAGTACCCTCTTTGTTGATGTGCTCCAGGTAAACAATATCACTGCTTTCTTCTTCGTAGCTGTCATAGAAGTAGTTGTCAGTCACGTTCAAAGACCAAAATGGGCGGACGCATTTCTGCCTCAGGGTTCCCATTAACAGCTGCAGGCCAAACAAGGCCAGGACAAGGAGGAAGAACGCCGCCATGGCGGCGACCTTCGCCAGCCTTGCCGTGGACCGGAGCAGCGTCGCCGCCGTTCTCCTCAAGCCTGATGGGAAGAGAGGAGGGGGCGGGGGTGAACGCAAAACCACAAAGTTTACACACTCCCCGTTAGCTCGGCATGCAGAATTAGCTGTTAGCTTCATGAGGATTTTACATTGAAACTGAACTGCAACAATAAATGTTTATTTTTTATAACTCTGTTCAATCTCTTCAGGATTTTACTCAGTTTTTTTTCTTAATTACTGCACTCAATAATGCTGGATTTTCATAAAAATTCTTGCAATTTGTTGCATGCACCTTTTCAGAGTAAAATTACAGAAATTTTTGCATTAAATATTACTTTGACATATTAAAAATGTTCTGAATGTTTTATTACTTAAAATAAATTTTATCTAAATATTAAATATATTTTAAAATATACAGTATAAGGACAAGGTATAGACATAATGTAGCAATGCACTAGGAATTTTAAATATTTGCATATTATTTCCATATAATAAAAACAATCTAACATTGAAATTCAATATATTGTAAAAATGATAAAAATTAAAAAAATCGAATTTAAATTTGAAGTTTACTTATCTCAGATACAACATTTGTTTATGAGACAATGATGCTCACATGTCAAATGTCCATGAGTAGAAGGGACTGGTCATGTGACCTCGTAAATTGTTTGTCCTTCAAAATAAAAGCCCCCTTTTCCCACCTAACTGTTAGAACCAGGTGGAAACTGTTAAATTGCTAAGGACACACACACACACACACACACACACACACACACACACACACACTGACCGGGCACGACTCCAATGATCTTCAGGATTCGTATGGCTTTGAAGTTTACGAGACTAATGAAGATTCCGGCACATCTGTAACACAGAGAGACACCGTTACCACAGTTATCATCACACAGCCGGTTTTAGTCTGAGATGTTGGTCTGGTGCCTGGTGACAGGTCAAAGTTCATCGATCAGATCGATCAGGTTTCAACTCGCTCATATCAACGAATGTATAGCCTCCTAAGTGGAGATGAGACACCACCTTACCACAATAATAACATATAGAGTGTATTTCTGATTAGCTTAAAGCTATCTCTGTTAAAAAAAAGTGATTTTCTTTCAAAAATAATAAGTAACCCCGAACTTTTGAACCATACCATTTTTTTTTCAAAATGATCAAAAAGCGACGTCGCTATGAACACTTGGGAACTGATTGGAATTTAAACCATAGGTTGCTCTTTTTTATCGGTAAAGTCTTTTATTCCAGTGAATTGATTGGTATCTCCAGCGTTTCAGAGCTCGTTAACCATTAATCATGTTATCATGGTGATGTAGGGAGGGGCCTCAGTTGGTTGTCGGTAGCTGGTTTATTGGTCAACGTGACGTTTTTACCCCATGATGATGATGGCGGTGTCCAGCCAGTTCCATGGATCTCTGAGGAAGGTGAAACGTCCCATAAAGAGGCCTCTGGACAGGACCTTGACGATGGCTTCGAACACGTAGACGGCTAAGAACACATATCTGCTCAAAGAAATAAAACACAATGGAATACCCAGAATAAGCAAAACTACTTTTGTTTGACAATGGAAAGTCCATCAACACGTGTCCATGATGGGAAATGATCGGCACAAAATAGTACAACAAAATTGATCCTTCACTAGATTTCAAAATAAAAGTTCCACACTTTTTACTCCTGTCTAGTCTTTTCCGTGTTTTTCATGCCTCGCTGTATAATAAAGCTGTTCATGTACTTTCAAAACACTTTTAACTTCATGGGTTAGACACTGAGCTGCTGGCTTTTAGTTTTTGCTCATCAGTTTTAAGCTATTTGAACTCTGGAGACCTTTTTTATCTGTGATTCCTCTGAGATTTCTTTGTGCCGTCTGACACAGAGGACACAGGGACGCCTTGTTTCTGAGTCTCGAACTTGAGTATCTGACTTCACAATCTATTTTCTGCCGGGGGAATCGAGAGCTCTGACATTTCCAGAGATTCTGTGATTAACGTGCACACGCGTGTGCGATAGTGCATGTGTGTGTGTGTGTGGACTCACTCAGCAATCTGCCCCCATTCTGAATACTTGTTCCACATCATAAAAACGCAGTTGGTCAGAAGCGTCGCCATGATGAACAAACGGAATAAAGTTCGGGTGTTAAGGAAAAAAAATAAATAAATAAAAATAAATAAATAAATAAATAAATAAATAAATAAATAAATAAATAAATAAATAAATAAATAAATAAATAAATAAATAAAAAATAAATAATCAATATTAAATAAAAAAAAATAAATAAATAAATAAATAAACAAATAATAAATAATCAATAAGTCAATAAATAAATCAATAAATCAATAAATAAATAAATAAATACATACATACATACATACATACATAAATAAATAATAACTAAATACATTTGTCTTCATTTGTATAGAGATGCCTTGTCAATCTCAATTTAGTGTTTTAATTCCACATAAAGAAGCATGTTGATTTTTTTTTTTTGCATTTGTAGATGTTTTACGTCTCTTCCATGACCTGCTGTGTCCCTGTGTGTGTGTGTGTACGGTGTGACATCATAAAGGATATGAGTGGACGTGGATCTTGATGGCGACGGTCCTCAGACAACTGAACGGATCCAGCAGGAAACAGGCGAGATCAGCGTTAAACCTGTGGATGATGTTTCCCTTGCTGAGCACCAGGAACGTCTGCAGACAAACAGATCCAGCTGTAAAACACTTTGTACCCGATATTTTAACTCTTCTAACCCGTAAAAACCAACAGAGACACTGGTGTAACAAGAACGTTGGTTCCCCCAGACTCTTCCTGATGAGGTTTCACGTCTGAACTTAACTCATTAAGTCCCAAAGTGACATTTACTGATCATCCTGATATGGAATATGTTTACCACTAATGGTACATATATGACAAAATACAGATCTTTGGAAATAAAAAGTATTATTCTGGAAAAACTTGGTCTATGGTATAACACACATCATTTTCCTTTAAGCATAAATTGGGTTTGGGTTACAGGCCATCAACGCTAGGTCAGGGAAGTCAAACTCAATTTCTTTCCCAAACCACATTACTGTTATAGTTTCCCTCAAATCTGGTTGTAAAAATTATATAAATGCATCTAATTGTTATTATATTACATATTTACCTTCTGTCTTCAGTAGTGTACAAACAATTTAATAATTATAATTTCAATAGAATTTAAATATGCCAGTGTATTATTAATGGTATATCCATCCATCCATCCATCCATCCATTGTCTTCCGCTTATCCGGGGCCGGGTCGCGGGGGCAGCAGTCTAAGCAGGGACTCCCAGACTTCCCTCACCCCGGACACGTCCTCCAGCTCCTCCGGTGGGACCCCAAGGCGTTCCCAGGCCAGCCGAGAGACATAGTCCCTCCAGCGTGTCCTGGGTCTTCCCCGGGGCCTCCTCCCGGTGGGACATGCCCAGAACACCTCCCTAGGGAGGCGTCCAGGAGGCATCCTGAGCAGATGCCCGAGCCACCTCAGCTGGTTCCTCTCAATGTGTAGGAGCAGCGGCTCTACTCCGAGCTCCTCCCGTGTGACCGAGCTCCTCACCCTATCCCTAAGGGTGCGCCCGGCCACTCTGCGGAGGAAGCCCATTTCAGCCACTTGTATACGCGATCTTGTCCTTTCGGTCATTACCCAAAGCTCATGACCATAGGTGAGGGTAGGAACGTAGATTGACCGGTAAATCGAGAGCTTCGCCTTCCGGCTCAGCTCCTTCTTCACCACAACGGACCGATACAGCGACCGCATCACTGCAGACGCTGCACCGATCCGCCTGTCAATCTCACGCTCCATCCTTCCCTCACTCGTGAACAAGACCCCGAGATACTTGAACTCCTCCACTTGGGGCAGAGACTCACCACCCACCCGGAGAGAGCAAACCACCTTTTTCCGGTCGAGAACCATGGCCTCGGATTTGGAGGAGCTGATTCTCATCCCAGCCGCTTCACACTCGGCTGCAAACCGCCCCAGTGCCTGCTGCAGGTCCTGGCTCGAAGAAGCCATCAGGACAACATCATCTGCAAACAGCAGAGATGAAATCCTGTGGTTCCCAAACCAGGCCCCCTCCGGCCCCTGGCTGCGCCTAGAAATTCTGTCCATAAATATAATGAACAGAACCGGTGACAAAGGGCAGCCCTGGCGGAGTCCAACATGCACTGGGAACAGGTCTGACTTACTGCCGGCAATGCGAACACAGCTCCTGCTCCGGTCATACAGGGACCGGACAGCCCTTAGCAAAGAGCCCCGGACCCCATACTCCCAGAGCACCCCCCAAAGGACACCACGAGGTACACGGTCGAATGCCTTCTCCAGATCCACAAAACACATGTGGACTGGTTGGGCATACTCCCATGAGCCCTCGAGGACCCGATGGAGAGTATAGAGCTGGTCCAGTGTTCCACGACCGGGACGAAAACCACACTGCTCCTCCTGAATCCGAGGTTCGACTATCGGTCGGATTCTCCTCTCCAGCACCCTGGAATAGACCTTACCGGGAAGGCTGAGGAGTGTGATTCCCCTGTGATTGGAACACACCCTCCGGTCCCCCTTCTTATACAGAGGGACCACCACCCCGGTCTGCCACTCCACAGGTACTGTCCCCGACCGCCACCTTAACGTGGTGGAGGGGTTTGAGCACCCGAATGATCCTGGGAGCTATGTTGTCGGGGGCTCTATGCCCCTGGTAGGGTCACCCATGGCAAACAGGTCCTGGGAGACGGGTCTGACTAAGAGCGGTTCAGAAGCCCCACATGATGAAGAAGAAAAGAACAAGGCCAGATACGTCGCCCGGACTGGCGTTACCGGGGCCCCACCCTGGAGCTAGGCCTGGGGTGGGTGCTCGGCAGCGAGCGCCTGGTGGCCGGGCCTTTTCCCACGGGGCCCGGTCGGGCCCAGCCCGAAGAAACGACGTGGGGCCGTCCTCCCGTGGACCCACCACCTGCGGGAGGAGCCATGGGGGGCGGGTGCGGAGAGATTCGGGTGGCAGTCGAAGGCGGGGACCTCGGCGACCGGATCTCCGGACATGGAGACTAATGGTATATTGTTATTATAATTTTACCATCTAATTATTAAAAATCTAAAATCATCTGAAGATATCTAGAGAACCATACAAGAATATGCTGTTAACTATTATTAACAATTTGATTTATTTATTTATGGATTTTTAGAAGAACAGGATCTTTGCATACTGCAGTAAAAGAACACTAAATTATTAACAGGTGTTTTTTAACAAAGAAAAATAAGGAAAAATGGAAACGTTCCTGCTTTACACAACCTTCATGGTCAATTGAGAGGGTTAATTGTGCTCTATAGTATAAATATTATTATATTACACAAATATATATCAGTGACAAATTGTAGAAGTTGAAGCTTCTTTGTTGGAAATAAAAGAAACAAACGTGTTCGCAGTGACACATTTTTCATGAGCGAGACCTCCTGTGATTGGTAGAATGGGTCCAGCTCCTCCAATGGGGTGTTGAGAAGCTCGGGGGGCGGGGCCCCATAGAAGAATGGGAGGGGCTTCCCAGCCTCCAGTTCACTGGCTGGTTTACGATGGTCGTCGGCAGGCACCTGTCGATCGACACAGAGCCGGATATTCATAACGTTTGACTTACGTAGTGACGTAGTTTCTTAGCTATGTGGAAATCAGTGACATGAGGTGGAGAATTATATGAAGTAATAATGTCTGTTATTAATATTCATTCGTACATCTTTGTTGGTCTTCTTCCGTTCGATCTCCTCCAGCGAGGCCGGCGTGAAGCGCCTAAAGACATCCGTGCCAACAGGGGGCAGCAGAGGCGCCATACGGGAATTCTGCAGCTCCGCCCGTACTCCATCGTCGTCTAGCAACTTTTTCCTGAGATGGGGGAATAATGTGAGTCAGGTTTATAGTACTTGTTAAAACCTTATTCACTTGTTCACTTGAGAATGGTCTCCCAATGGCAACATAACCAGTTTCACTACAACAATCCCACCAAGCTCAAAACATTTCTGTATGGCCCACAAGGCTTTAAAATACTACCGTATTTTCATGACTATAAGGCACACATAAAAGTCTTCTATTTTCTTCAAAATGTGTGGTGCTCCCTATGTCTGTATGTAGGGGAAGTGTGGGCATGGATTGTAGATAAAATAACAGGGATGTGCGTTATGCAGAACATTGTTGTTTTAACAACCTGAAAATGGTAAAGAGACACGCTGATAAAGCACAGTTTAAACTGAAGGAAATCAGCTACACAGCTGAGTTTAAGACATAAGACAGGTGGTACGAGTTGGAGGAAAGACTGGATCAGTGGATCACAGAGCACAGACTGGATCAGTGGATCACAGAGCAAAGACTGGATCAGTGGATCACAGAGCAAAGACTGGATCAGTGGATCACAGAGCAGAGACTGGATCAGTGGATCACAGAGCAAAGACTGGATCAGTGGATCACAGAGCAAAGACTGGATCAGTGGATCACAGAGCAGAGACTGGATCAGTGGATCACAGAGCAAAGACTGGATCAGTGGATCACAGAGCAAAGACTGGATCAGTGGATCACAGAGTAAAGACTGGATCAGTGGATCACAGAGAAGAGACTGGATCAGTGGATCACAGAGAAGAGACTGGATCAGTGGATCACAGAGCAGAGACTGGATCAGTAGATCACAGAGCAAATAACGAGTGGGAGAAGCGTTCCTATGGTCACCATTCAACTAAAAGCAGTAAAGCAGCAGAAGAAATGAAAATTGAACATTTCCGTCTTGGTGTTTCCGTTTCGGTGCCATTTCTCCATCCAGACCAGGACTACGGTAGCACAGCAACTTCCAGCGGATTATAACGCATCATTTAGAGGAAAGTGACTCTGATGGTGAAGAAAGTGAAGCTGGCATGTTTGATGGAGATTTAGCTGCTGTTGGAATCAGAAACAGAGGATGAGGACTTTGCGCACGATGATTAAAAAATGTTAGTACTTTGTAATATATACTTAAATAAAGCACAACCAAACTCAGTTTAGCTCCTGCTCTATTTATTTATTTATCTATTTGTGTATATATCTATGTGTGTATATATCTATGTGTATATATCTATGTATATATATCTATGTGTGTATATATCTATGTGTGTATATCTATGTGTATATATCTATGTGTGTATATATCTATGTGTGTATATCTATGTGTATATATCTATGTGTGTATATTAACCCTCCCCTATAGTTAGGTTCCTTATGTATGTGTTAAATACAGTAATGACAATGAATACCAGAACTGAGACTTTTAGTATGGAGCCTTATGGTCGTGAAAATACGATACTCTACATATTTCAACCTTTCATTTAAAAAACAGAGAATGGAGCAACGTCTTAAGGTTTTGTAAAAAAAAAAACACATACATTTAGTTTAGCACAGTTTAGAATAGTCTCTCTTTAAGATTCATCAACCAGGTGTAAAAAAAACGTTCTAAGCTGGTGAATTGCATCTCCTTCATGTCACAGGTCTACATTCTTGTTTGGATCATTCGAGCTGATGTCTTACGTGACAAATCATGGTCGGGAAAGATGAGAAAGTCAAAAACTTTTTAAAAAATGGTTTTAAGAAGTATTCATCACATATATTTTATGTTCATGTTGGTTTCTTGACATTTAAAAGTCGATTTGTACCAAAAATCTTGATTTTGTGTTCTTTTGCACAAAATGTCAAATGGTGTCACCGAAATAATAATACATTTTATATATCTAATCCACCTAGAATATAAAGATAGTTGATAGCATACAATTTAGATTTTTAAAAACTTTTTTGAAGAGAGTTAAACTATCACATACCAAGTTTTTAGGGTTACACATTGTCCCTGTTATCAACTATAAAACAGTGTAATTGAAGAACAATGATAAATTTTAAATATTCAATCCACATGGAATATAAAAACTATTTGATAGCATGTTTTTTATTTTTTTTTTTATTTTTAAAGAGAGTTAAACTATTTGGCACCATGGTTTTAGAATTATACCACATGACAGTTTTAACTGTCCCTAATAAATATTTATCTGTCAGCGAAGTATTTTCTCATTGCGTTTAAGTTAATGATTTTCATATGTTTAGCTGGATTAATGTATCATACACTCCATTATTTGTATTTACTAGGGTTTTTTGTTGTTGTAAGAGAAACAGACACTTGAATACTTGAATGGAGACCCCAAAGGTTATGAGACACATTGGAGTCACTCGGTGGATCCGGTCCAGATGTGGTCGGTAGAAGGAGTCACACATGTGGATAAAGAGGCTTTTGAGTCGGTTGCTTGTATAACAAACGTATTGCGTAATAAATTCAGCTCTCGTTGAAGATCCGATGTCTCGTTGATCTTGGGTTCTCCGAATTCTTTCCTATCACTTTGCTTCTATGTCTGTACATAATTTACCTGATGTATTCATGCTGTATTGAAAAAACACTAAAAAAACTAGCAGTTGAGACCATACAGTTTTCAGGACAATGTTTTCTGGAGTGACCTATGGATGTTGGGTCCATATATCCCTATTTTTATCTCCAATTTAGGTCCACTAAAGAGTTTTTTTTAGATGTTTACTAATAGTCAAACTTTGACGTCGTAGGTCTTTTCAAGATCAAATGTAGACTAATTTTTAGTGTAATATTTGTCATTGACATTCACATGGATTAAACAGTACCTGCCTCAATGCTCTTTATTGGTTTTTTTCTTTACATAGTCTGGTCTAGACCATCTATGGGGATGGCAACCCGGGTCCTAGAGGGCCACTGTGGGTTCAGGCTCTCTCGGACCAGGGTTGCCTATCCTTGAACCAGGAGATCTTTTGTTGTAATCATCTCTGAATCTGCAGGACTGTGCAGCAGCAGTAGTGAGTGGCAGCATGCCAGGCTGAAAGCTGATTGGTGAAAGCTATTAAACCACCCAATGCTGATTTATCTGTTGTTTTTGGTCAGTGACACCGATTTAATGAGGTTTGGCACAGGCTGGAGTGAAAAAGTTCTCAACGCCTCCTGCATGGTGATTGGTCCGTGGTTTTAGGTCCATAACTTTGCATCTAAAGGTCCCAAATCTACCGGACTTGGTTGGAGTGATTCATTGATCCCAAGATTGTTAATCTCATCCATGGTAACTCAACGGCTGCATGAGACCACAACCCCTAGTCCCCATGGGTACGAGGCCAGACCCAAAGTCATTTCAACAGATTTCAGCAGGAACCCTCTAGTACTATTATAAAGTCTCTAAAATCTCATCAGCGAGAGATACTGAGTAGTTAGGAGGCATACCACATGCAAAATTCGACGTCCACGAACAACCATACTTGGGCTATAACCAGCCCTTTGCTCCCATGGACGAGAATATTAGAAGTTTGGTAAATACTGGAAAAGAAAATACTTCACCTGGCGTCACAAAACGACAACCCTTCAATGGATGGATACTGGACATTTAAAAATGACACAGCAGGAACCGACAGATGACTATTGTTCAGTCATCTACTTAAGAAAAGATTCAGAAATTAAGACATTTCTGCAGCTGCAGCATTTTATATTTGAGTAGATGTGTGCTGTTAAAGGTTTGTTCAGACTCACAGGTGTGAAGGAGAAAGCGTCAGCTCGTCGCTTCTCTCCAACAGAACTCGTCTCTCCTCCTTGCTCCTCCAAAACTCAAGAAATGTTTTTCTTGAGCTGGCCATGGCTTCAGCACTCTCTGTCCTTTGCCTCATCTTCACTTCACAGTCTGCAGCCATCTGGTCTTGCCTTGGTCTTGGAATGCGACGTCCTCCTTTGTGCTCGCTCCTCCCCGCTTCCTGTCGTGTTGCTACAGCACCGGGGTATTCCGGCATCTAGCGGGACCTCGTATCTTTGTTTTCAGTCTCTCGTGAGCTTTTACTCTCTTTCCAGTAAAGAGAATCCATTATTTCACAGGCAAGTGTTGCGACATGCATGCACGCACACACACACACACACACACACACAGCTGAGCAGAAAAGCTGGAAACACAGAAAGCGGTTGTCCACCACACAAACACAAGCTTGCACGCGCATACTCCCAGCTGAACAGATTTCCTGTTCAGTCAAAACTTCACCAGAACATCATGGTCTGTGTTACAGGAAACACATACTTGTTTAATAATGAAATCTTTTGTGCTTTGGTCTCATTTGTCTGTGGGTGAAAACCAAGTATTCATCTTCATCACACACACACACACACACACGCACACACTGTATGGACATCATAAGTATTCACAGTGAATAAAAGACAAAAAACGCAAAAAATGGACTAATTTCATTTTAGTTTCCCTGTTAGATTTTTATTTATCTTTGTGTTTTTTTCTCTTATGTGTGAATACATTGATTCTGATCACCAGCGTACAAAAATAAAATTTGTGTGATGTAGTAATAAGACACACCAACGAAAAATACACACATTCACGGAACCAAACAAAGTATAAATTGTACAACCAATACATTTCTTTACGTGCTAGTGAGGAAAATATTCCATCACCATCTTTTTACAATCCATAAATGGGATGTTGGAGTTAAGGAACAATGTGTTTCCTGGTATTGGTATGAAAAAGATGCTTAAAGTAATGTTGCTATCTTGGATTTTCTGAATATTTAACCTATGTATAGTAATTTTAACTAGGGGAATTTAAATAAAAAAAATAAAAAAATACAGCAGTAAGTAGCAATAAAATATATTAAAGTAAAATATCAAATATCACTGTGTATATATTAAGGAAGAATCAAATCCATGTCGATCAAAATCTAAAGAAAAGAAAATGCCAAGTGTAATTTAAAAAAAAAAAATCAAAGTATAACTTTCTGTGAACCAAAAATGAACTTTATATAGTAAAATATGCAGAGAAATACCAGTCACAATAGACTCAACAACAGTAGTGTAATCCAACGTTTAAAAATGTACATCATACAGTAGTCACACTGGTTTAATACAAGTTAATTACCATTTTTCCAGTTTTGCTGGGCACGATTTTTGTCAGGAAAGTAGACTTTTAATTATTATTAATCACCTGTCCCAAACTGCTACCTGGTCTCAAATAAAGGCCTGGTCTGTCGAATGTGCTCTTGTTATCTTGAGTGACACTTTGTAGAAAATCATTCGGTTTTTCTTACTCGTTGTCAGGCCAGATGATCAGTGGGGCGGAGTTTGTGCCCTCACGGTTGAGACCAGGGCCAAAGTATGGGTACAGCTTCTCAGTGAAGGAGCATTCAGTGAAAGAGTAGATAAGAGCTGCGGTATCAGCCTCATAAAAGGAGACCAGACCCTCCTCGTAATCCACAAACACCCCAACCTTCTCATGCTTTGACCTCCGACTGAGACTGACTGAAGGGTCGGCAAGAGCTGCATACTCATTTCCATCACTCAAACATATGGTCCAGTAACCCTGCTTCGGGTTCAGCATAAGGATTCCCTTCCTGTTGATGGACTCCCGGGCCACTCCCAACTCCCAGTGAGTTTTACCTTTAACCTGAACCTCATAGTAAAATCTTCCTGAAGAGAAACTCTGCTTTCCCAAAACGGAGGCACAGGTATCGAACCTCCCCGGATTGTCGGGGAGAGTATCCTCCTCATCGCTATCTTTCACACATTGTCCATCACCAAAGACGACCAGGAAGGGGTTTGCTGTGTCATGGTCAAGGGTCACATCGACTGCATACTGCCGGACCCTCTTAATCTCGGCCTCAAACAGCTCCTTCGTATCTTTGCTGATCGCCTCCTCCAGATCAGCCACGGCTCTCACCACCAACCCCTCGAATCTCGGCGGCTGAACGCTGACCCCTGTCCAGTCGATGGTGGGCGGTAGGACCTTCATGGTCGGGAAATTTTGGACGAAGTGGAAGTGGTCTTCCGAGCACAAGAACTGCTCCACCTCAGATTTTCTCTTCTTCAGCTCGGAGATTTCCCGTTCCAGGTCTTTGACAAGGTCTTCGGCCTGTTTCTCCGCCGCTCTCTGCCTCTCTTTGATCGTCTTGATGAATTCGGTCTTGCTTTTTTCAACCAATGCCTTTATCGCGGCGAACACCTTAACGCCATCTACTATCACTTTATCTGCCTCTTGCTGGCTGAGCTCCGCCGAGCGTTTCATCTCCTCAATCTTCGCTTGTCTTTTCTGGATCATCTCTTGAATTTCGGAGCCTGTCTTTCCCAGCTTCGCCTTATTTTCTTCATATTCTTCCCTCAGGGGAACGATATAGTGCACCTTGTGGTCTAGAATGGTGCACAGCACGCACACGCACGCCAGATCGGTCCTGCAGAACAGCTCCAGGAGCTTGTCGTGCTTCTCGCACATCCTGCTCTCCAGGTCCCCCGCGGGGTCGATCAGCTGGTGCCTCTTCAGGCCCGAGGAGGTCAGATGAGGCACCAGGTGAGCCTCGCAGTAGGAGCTCAGGCACACCGGGCATGACTTCTTGGCCTTCACTTTGCTTCCGGTGCAGCTGTCGCAGAGAATTTCTCCTGGTTCTGCAGCTTGTTCTGCGGTTTCCTGTTGGGTCCTGAACTGAGCCGCCATCTCGGAGATGAAAGTATTGACCTGGAGCTCGGGCGTTGAGTCGTACCGCCTGTTGCACATGGGACACTGACACAGGGAAATGGTGGCCCAGTGTTGGGCGATGCAGGTCCTACAGAAGTTGTGCCCGCATGGCGTGGTGACCGGATCGGCGAACACGTTCAGACAGATGGGGCACAGGAAGTGGTCTTCGTTCAGCAGGAGGCTGGCGCTGGACATGCTGAGGGCAAAAGTGAAAAGCACGGTGAAGAAAAGCCGCTGTATGCAGGTACATAACGTGTCATCCCTCCTAATGTGACGATGATTAGTGAAGAATTCATAAATTACTTCTCATGAGATGCAGCTTGCAGCAGCATGATCCTCTTTGTACTTCTTGTAAAAAGGGAAGTGCCTGATCTAATCAAAGTCTTGCTTCTTTATTTTATTCCAGTCCATTTATCATTGCTTATTCATTTTAATTATCCTAATTAATTAATTAATGAATTAACTATTATATTCTTTGTTCTGTTCATATCTCTCTGCTCTTAAGGGATATTTGTGAGCTGTTTAGTGAGTAGGAAGTGGAGGACTCGACTTTTGGAGTCATTACTGGTGTGTGTGTGTGTGTGTGTGTGTGTAGCAGTGGAGCTATTTTGTTACGTCACAAAGCACCGCACCGAAAAAACGGATTACTATATGTAATCTACATACCATATGCATTCACGGACATTATAGGGAACATGAATCTCGGTTCTGTTCTAGTGGACTCGGCTCTCGTGTTTCTTACCTCGCTCGCAGATCCTGTCGGAACAGACTTTCGGTTTCGTTTTTTCAGAAACGTGATGCAGCTCCTCCTCCTCCTGTTTCCTGCAACAAAATGCATGGTCACAACCTGTGATGCCTTCACGGTCACCCAGGATATAAGTGTCAAGTGTCAGATCATCTGAGTATAGTTTCAACCTCATTTCTCAAGCACCTTTCTGTATAGTTGTGACATCACAACACAATAATATAAATTCCACAAGTGGTATCTATATTATATTTTACATTTTCAATCATACACTGACTCCTGTCGTATTTGATCAGCGACAAATTATATTTGACAAGATGAAAAGATCAAAAACTTTAAAAAAAAAATTCTTTTTAATTTTTGTCATCATTTCATTCATTATGTCTCTCAAAATGCACATTTTGTGTTCATGTTGGTTTCTTGTCCTTTTAAAAGTCTATTTGTACCATTTTTTTCACAATAATGATACGAATATGATTTTGTGCACACAAAATGTCAAATATTGAAAAAGACAAATTTAATTCTCACAAAATATAAAACTAGGATAAGAGGGGAAATTGCAGCGACAGAGAAATTCAAGAAAAGAGTAGTACAGAATATAAAAATATATATATAAATAATAAAATAAATGATATACAATATTATATTATATTATATTATATTATATTATATTATATTATATTATATTATATTATATTATATTATATTATATTATATTATATTATATTATATTATATTATATTATATTATTGATAGCATGAGTTTTTATTTTATTTATTGATTCATATTTTTTTCTTTATTTCTTTTTAGGAGGATTAGACTACCTGGTACCAGGTTTTTAGCTTTACACCACATGACAGGTTTGGCATTGTCCCATACATCACAAGACAAATGAGTAAAATGCATTAAATAGTCACCAAATGAGCTCATAGTACGGTATTTATAAAAATGCCATGCCATGTGATATATATACTCTGGATGATCTTAGAGATGTGATTACAAGTTTAAAAGAATGAGTGTTGAATTAATAAAAATGCATTAAAATAAATAACCCAGATGATTATGAAGATAAATATATACAAATAATATGGTTGGAGTTTGGGGGCAGCACCCAGCAAATGTACTGAACAATGATTATCAATTATACTATCGCCTATAAACAGGTCAAATCTGCTAGCCCGGGATATTTGTTGGTAGCCAAAAATAAGAGAAGTTGAGGTTTTTTTTTTAGATTTTGAGAATTCCCAACTACAGCACTTATTGACATTTTTACATCCTTACATACGAGCACATATACAGAAAAGAAGTTTATTTCGCTCTTTTGCCTGTTGTAATACTCTTCAGGAAATATTTTATCACAGGGACAAAGAATATTCGTCCAAACCTTCTGGGGCGAAATGAAAATAGTTCATTGTATCTGCTAAAAATCTTCCAGTACATTAAAATCTACCATTTCATTGATTCAAGCTTTTACATCATATATTATTCCTGCTGCTTTCATGCAATGAGTTTCAGTGTTTGCATAGCAGGCCTTAGACTGCAGTTTGCTATAAATGCCACTAGAGGGCCTCCTCAGCTTTTAATTATCCTACACAAACACTGGTTTACTGCTCAAATGTGATTAAATTAAACAAAAGCTTTACTTGGCTCAATCCAACTTTTATTTCTGCTCTCTTTTTGCTAAACTCAGGCATTTCACAGGTGTTTTTTATTGATGTGGAGTGTCTTTTACATTCTTACGTTCTATTTTTCTTCTTCTTTCTTTTCTCACTCTAACACGTTTATATGGTGACAGTTGGTCAACTAACCATTTGTGACCTGATGGACATTTGACTATTCTGTTTAGTAAAATATTCTTCTCTATCATTGCGTTTGGCCAAATTCCATCATTTCCTAACACTTTGTTTCATCCATTCATCCACACTAGTAGCAGCTGCAGAATATTCTCCAAAGCTGCTGCTCAAATGGTGTTTATGTTAAAATAACAGCAGGACTGTAGTCCTTAAGGTTCAGTCTGGGTCAGTACTGACTTCTCCATCACATGGTGTTAATGCTCATAGCTGTGGTGCTGCCTTCCTCCATGCTCCTGGCTGCTGCTCTGTGTTTTATCACATATTTGTTAGTTTGAGTTCATGAACAATGGTTCATTGAGCGTGTTGAGACATAAAATCAAACAGTGCTTTACAAATGAGTTCATATTTACCATTTTATATTCTTTCTTTGCATAGAAGCTTCCACCAAGTGGTCAAAATCTTCCTGTCAACATCAACAATAAAATACAAGAAAAAAGTGATGGAAAAAAAGAGGCAACTTAGTCACTACTTTTAATCCTGTGTGTTGGGCAAGTTTCTTTAAAACTGTAATGCCTTATTTATTATTTGTTACTGTCATTTTAAAGTAATTCATCACATTAAAATATAAATGGTAATAATTCCCAAAACATGAGGAAAAAGCTGCAGCTTAAATGGTGTTTATGGTAAAATAAAAGCAGGACTGTAGTCCTTAAGGTTCAGTCTGGGTCAGTACTGACTTCTCCATCACATGGTGTTAATGCTCATAGCTGTGGTGCTGCCTTCCTCCATGCTCCTGGCTGCTGCTCTGTGTTTTATGACGTATTTGTTAGTGTGACAGGTATGACAGCTGCTGCCAGATCAGCTGGTTTTCAGCTACATGTTAAGGTCTGTTTATTGAAGTTTTAGCTGGGTTTTTAACCTGGAAAGTCTAATGGAATCTGACAAACTCTGGAACTAAGTTCTACTCTGAGAGAGCAGCGTTCACAGCCAGAATGAACGATTATCAGGAGAAAAATACAGAATGTTCGGTTCATGTTCACCAAGAATATGAACGAGTAGGACAGAAAAAGAAATTAGAGGTACCCTCTTTGGCAGTTTGCAGAGCAGCTAAGTTTCATATAGACCCCCAGCAGCAATGCTGTATTCCTTCTCCGTTAGACTCATTCTTACAACCCCCCCCCTTCCTACTGGAACGCCCACTCTGTTGTGATTGGCTTAGAGCTGTCAGAAATGTCACACCCCTCAGAGAGTCGGGGTCGGTGGAGAAACAGAAGTCAAGTAGTAGCACTCCAGAAGGGGGGGGTACATGGATCCAGGGGCGGTTATTACTAGCTTACACTCCTGTTGTGACATCACAACCAGGGCCATTTCAAAATGGCCAGGTCTCACTAACACTATAGACCACCACAGAATGACTGGGTACAAGTACTCCTCTAATCTAATGTTTTAACAACATTTACTTTCTCTAAAAGTATTATTTAAGGGATGTAAAAGTCATTTGACCTTTTTTTGTCATGTTGCGCCCTGGGTTTGCTTTTTTCCAGTCGCCAGAAGAACGTTTCCATAACAAGTTTATCCTGTGAAACAGCTTGTTTTTGGCCCTTTTGAGACCCGCTGACAGTCAGATTCAATTAAAACATAATGCCGACATCCCGACAAACACTCCCTACCACTCTCGGAGAAATGTCGGCTTTCAAAGTCGATTGTGTCTGATGTGAAGAGCCTGGCCTTCATGTCCCCGTCTGGAGCCTTTTCACGTGCTGAAATAAGAGCCCCCCCCACACACACACCCACCCACACCCCCGCTCTTTCCTCGAGTCGACATGAGCAAAGTGAGCGCTGTGAAAGGCCCAGACGCAGCATTCCATTTGATGACTGGCAGCCTCTGTCCTGTGTGACACTATGGGCCCGCGACAAAAGCCCCGTCCTGTTTGCAGAATAACACTGAGAGAAGAAAAGGGGTGGTGCATGCTGGGGTGGGGGGGTGGGGGGGCGCAGATGTACGGGGCAGGAGGATTAGGCCGCGGGCGCCGACGGCGTTCACCCGGCGTTCAACTCTCCCTTCGTCCATGGCCCTTTGTGGCTCCCGGCAGCCTCGGGGGGCGGTAAGCCGCCGGTCGGCGTGCCAACGGGGGGCTCAATGCGCGCCCCAACAATGGCGGAGCAAATCCCACCGCCCCCCCCTCCGACTCCCATCTCACCCACTACTGCAACACAGAGGATGTGATAGGGGAGCTAATGTCACCCCATAACTGTGTGTGTGTGTGTGTGTGTGTGTTAATATGGGGACTCGCCTACATTACGGGGACCATAGTAAACCAAGTCCTCATAATGTGTAATAGTTCATTTCAGAGTGAAGAGGTTTAAGGTCTTTCACCTCCTCCCTAACATTGTGGTCCTGTCATCATTCCTCCTCGTCGCTTCCTGCATTTACAATAATAAGTGACAGGAGATTAAAATCCAAAGTCCTCCTTCATTTTTTTTCCCTTTTATTGGATCATACCCAGACAGGAAACAAGGGGAGGAATCAAACCAGGGTCATTGTAGCTTTAAAACACTTTAATTTAAATATTTGAATGTTTATCTGAAGCTAATAGACTCTATAACATAACATAAACATAAACCTCACTGTAGTCACTGTCACTTTTTCACTGGTCACTTTTTCTCTTTCCCTGCACCTTAAGTGTGCATTAGCTATGTATGTGTACATGTGGGTATGTGCGTGGATATGTATGTCCGTATATATATATGTAAATATGTACATGCATGTATGTATGTATATATGCTTTGCTTATGCATACTTTTTTCTTACTATTTATTAGCATTTTTCTCTCCATTCTTATGTCCATAATGCATACTGTGTATGCAGATCATCAACAAATTCTGCGAATTTGTACATTGTGTTGTGTGTTTTTTATTTTTATTTTTTTATAGTTTTTTATCTTCTTCAGCTTTATTTTCTTCTCTTTATCTGTAACGCTGCAGTAACACACAAATTTCCCCGTTGTGGGATCAATAAAGTTTTATCTTATCTTATCTTAATAGCCGTCAAAGGTGTCAAATCAAGTAGATATCTTTTAACATTACAATCATTTTTTTTTTATCAATTCCACTGTACAAAGAAACATAAATAGTAGGGAATTTGATATAAAAAAATTGTAAATGTGCTATGATAAAACTAATTTAAGCTTCAGATTACCTCTTGACTACATTATTTTATACACAGAGTTAGGAAACTATTACAGCCAATAAACAACTATACATGAATCAAATTATATTGAGGAGGCCCTTATTTACCAAACCAATTTATCACTTTTTAGTGAAAAATCCTGTAAAACCTGCAGTTTACTCAAAACATCTTCAGGTATTTGCTAGAAAACGAACAGACCTTTAATTTCAGGTCAAACGCCTCCATTCCCATTTGTATTCAATTTGCTCAATATTGACGCACTTCCTGATCCTCACGCATCATCTTAATAGATCAACCCCCCAACTGAAAAAGGAGAGAGAGAAAGAGAGGGAGAAGCACATATTCTGGAAGTGCATTGTGGAGAAGGAATGCCATTGAATTTGGGAGTTTTTTTCATGCGCCAGCCCCTCTTTTGTGCGCAGGCTAAGGAAGTCCATTGTGCGGGCAGACACCCTGAGAAAAGAGGCGAGCTTGGAGCCGTTGTCTGCCGGTGCTTCTGCAAAAAAAAAAAAAGGCCTGAATGAAGCCCTGCCGTCGGAAACAGCCGGCCCGAAAACCGAAAGAAAATGCCGCCCGGGGGCAAAACTTTGAAGACGGGCAACAATTAAAAAAATGCCGCTTGGCTGTATTAATTATGCATTCGCGCCTTTTTTGTCTTGCAGAGATTTTAGGATTCAACAGGTCTGCAGCAGAGAGGGGGAGAGTACACAAACAACATGCAAATGCTGCCATTGGGAGTTTATTGAGGGAGAAATGTGTGTGGTTGAAAATGAGGTTCAGGGGGGATTATGGATACTAACAGGAACTAAAAAAACCTGGATAAGTCCAGACTTTCAGTGCAAAGACAGTAAATCTTTGGGTTTCATCTTTTTAGAGCATGTTGCTAGGAAACTCGGAGTTACAGCTCGGAGTTGCACTTTGCAGAAAAACGTTTTTTCTTTCCTCTGAGGCCTTTTTCTCCCCTCTCGCCTCTCTCTCCTCCCTCGGTTTGCAGGCAGGGACCCACATAAAGCGTCTTTCTGAGGGCATTGAGGTGGATTTCTGCTGGCCGCCGGCGCTGTCAGGTGGCTCTGTTGTGCTCCGGGCCGCCGGCAAACGGCTCCTTTTCTGGACCAGTGGGAAGGTTTTATTCAGAAAAAGCCAACGCCGCTTTGAAAAATCGCTCTTGTTTGGAATCCGCTCTTCATTCACAACTGAGGGACGCTGGTGTGGAGTCGCAGCGTTGCCCCCTGCTGGTCCAGGGAAAAAACTGCAAATGCAACAAGTTTTGTGTTATTGATGATAACTATAACCTGAGGGGGGAAGCTGAATTAAAATCACTGGGTTTGTAGGGTTGGCGTAGCCATATGGCAGCACTATGCTAAATGTGTTGAATAGGGCTCATTTTGTCAGGTTCAACTGCAACGCATCTGCAAAAAGTTGTATCAGTCAATATAAAAAAAGAGTGAAAACAGTATTTCCTGGTCATATAAGATGTGTTTTTTTGTCCTTCAAAGTTACAAACTCTATTTTTACAATTAAACAGTTAGACATGGATTTTATATCACTGCTTGAGGCAAATGTAATTTACACTATGTAATAAAGGGTTAAGCTATGGAACAGTATGGATTTAGAATATTCAAACATACACATTTACAAAGAAGGATGTAAAAGATGTGTTATAGGTATAGGGAGGAGAGGTTACGTTAATAATAAAATAATAAAATTATCATGATTATCAGCATGATTATGAGTTATATTGTGTATGCTTTGACATTTAAACATATTTCATTCACTAATTCATTCAATCTCACAACATCGTTCGTATACAATATTTGTTTAGTATTCAATAATACAAACCTGATCTTATACTAGTGTTTTTTGTTGTTTTTTTAGGGTTTCACATCATCAGACAGCTGAAAACACCATATTTACTAGATTCTCCATGTTAGATCTTCCTCAGGCAAAGACTTAAATCCTATTTTTATCATTTTTATTCGCTTGCGTTCATAAGTTTGGCACTGTACATATATATGGGTCATTTTTAACCTTTTTTTCCTCAAAGAAATCACAATTTTGTGTGCATGGAACCTTTTTTATGACGTCAAACGTCCTGTGATTTGCAACTAAAGTTTTAGCTGTTCTTCAACCACTACATTCGGCTTCATGCATTTTTTTTATTGCTCAATATTTTTATAGGCTCCATCAGGGGGGCAAGTTAGACCTTGGAGAACATGCTTTTTAATTTTTTTTATTTAGATTGTTTTTATTTTCCTAGAAATAAAGTGCAATTGCACCTCCACTCCATTAGGGGGCAGCAGAGTGTCCACAGGGAGCATACAGCACAGAGTATGAGTATGAAGTGTAGACACCAAGTGACACCATGAAAACATATTTACCAGGGATGAGAAGACAGGCGGAGAGAGACGGAGATAAAGAGACAAACGAAAGTCTCCCAAAGCTAAGACGAGGAAATATGACGAAGCGTCTGTAGCGCTTGGTTCACTGTGAAAGACCGGTGTGTTACTGAGTCTGAAATGTTGGAGACAAAGAAATTAAAGACATTACACCACAATCACTGATAAGACCATTTATGTAGTTTTATTTTTCAGTATCATATGGTTTGACATGGTCAGTCAGAAAAAGTTTAATTAAGGATTTAATTTTATTTTTTAATTTCAGATGCACTTTAAATCTTTTCTGTTAGTTAATAAAGCTATTCTTTGTTGTAAGTTGTTCCATATTTCTTTAATAAGGATACAGTGTTATGCAGAGGTACTTATAACAATCTTATAGACAAATTATATTATTTATAGTCACGTGGGGGGCGCAGGTTGTGTTTTTTTCTGCCGACATAACAGGAAATAATTGAGAAGAACTGCTGTAAACTGATGAAATGACCTCGAGCATTCAGCAGCATGGGTGAAGGTGTGTTTCAGAGGTCGTGGGGGGGGTGTCGGGTCACGTGTGTTGGCGACTCGTACCGTATGTGTTTTTAAACACAGGCGGGGACTCAATGGACGAGCGGCTGAATGCGGAGCTCATTAGCGCTGTGAGGAGGCTGCGGCAGGAGAGTCAGGGATCGTGTGGTTGGAGAACCCAGCGCATTCCTGCCTCTTTATTAGGCTGATCTGTGACCCCGCCCGTCCCCCAAATAGCCCGTTTGCCCATTGTGTTCCGTGTGCGCGGCGGCGGTCGAGGCTAATGCAGAACATATCGGACCTCTCGTCTCCTCAAAAAGGAACTTGTTGTCGGTGGAGAGAGCACTTAGTGCTCTTACACTCTCATCAGAGCCCAGATAAAAGCGGGATGGACCTGCTGTTCCCTGAAGCCTCCTCCACTGGAGAGGCTGTAGAGGAGGTATGCAGAGGGGCCGCCCAAAGGGACGCACAAAGACGCCGGTAATAACAGTTAATCTTCGCGAAAAGGTTCAATAGCCGCCAACCGATCCAAACCAACCGACCAACCGACCGACCATAGCGCCCCGACAATGGCGGCGAGGCTTCAAAGTGGGAGGGAACGGCGAGCGGCTGGTTCCCATCACCTAAATCAACAAGCAGCGAGTAAACTCAGCTCAGAGTGCAGGAAATCTGCAGCGATTTACACCTTTATTAAAACATCTAAAAGTATTCGGATCCTTTACTGAGGTAAAAGGCCCCCCTGTTCTGACTAGAGATTATCACAGTCAACGGTTTAAAACATACGATTAGATAGAACACGAATTGACAAATTATAAAAGGAAGAAAAAATTGTTCTTGTTTAATACCAATGGACAAAATCAAGAATTTTCTGCTCAGTTAAACCTTATAGAGAATAGGATAAGATAGGAAAACATTTTAATAATGTTTTATTAACCAAAGATTAATCTCAGTATGCTGAGTGTGCACATTGGAATATTTGGTATATTTGCATGTCTATGTCTAAAGGTTATGTACTTTTTATTCTCCCAATTTGTATAAAGGAAATACAGTTTACTGTTGGATCAGATCATGTATTGTAAGAACATAAAAGAGAGAAATATTGAATATTTATGCCTTCAAGAAGTTACCAAACAACATTTGAGTTCACTCATTTGCTTATTTCATTGATTATTTCCATTCATGTTGTGTTCATTGTGGTGTCGTCTATTTATTTCATGAGTATTAGATCCATGAAAAAAAAACATTGAGAAGCAAAGAAACATATTTTTACCTCAACTACTCAACTATCAGGTTCATGTTATTGAATAATAAACAAACTGTGTTGTAAGATGGAACAAATGAATGAGTTGAACATGTTTAAATGACAAAGCAAGACTGAATGGAAAAAGACAAAGCTGTTTCTAATTTAAAAAAAATAAACTTATATATAAAAATTGTATATATATATATATATATATATATATATATATATATATATATATATATATATATATATATATATAGTGTTAGGATAGAGGTTGACAATGTGTCCAACATATTATTTATCAAATAATTATCTTACAGTTACCTTAAAACTACCAGTTAGTGTACCTCTCTTAAAAAAACAAAAAAAATACATGCAACACATGCTATCAAATCAATAGTGTTTTATAGTTTTCTATTCTAGGTGGGTCAAATAATTAAAATTAATTCTTTTACGGTTAGACCATTTGGGAATTCATGTTAAAAAATCACAAAAATCATGATTTTTGAGAAAAAAAATGGTACAAATGGACTTTTAAATGACAAGAAACCAAAATATACATTTTGGGAGACCTGATGAATGCTTATTAAAACTGTGTTTTATAAAAATTTGATTGACATGATTTGTCCCTGACTGTGTAGACATGAATCTTGTTCTTGACCAATCAGAACAGTGCACTCTCTTAAAGCGACAGGCGCCTGTTTCAGACAAAAGCTGAACTGCATAAACAGACAGAATAAGACAAATAATATCTTTATAGATGTTCCAGTGTAAATATAGACTGGTAAGTAGTTTAAAGATCACTTTAACGAACAAAAGGAGCTGATTGGATCAGTCGTGCCGTGACTGACGCATTGATCTGAACCTGCCTACTGACTGTTACCAGCTCCACAGCGTGACCTCTGACCTCTCTGGTAGCGGAAAGGGGGGGGGGGGGGGGTGTTTAATGACCCCCCCCCCTCCCCCCTCTGCTCTGTGTGATATGACCTCATTACCTCAATCCATGTATTGATAGAGGGAGATTATCCCCAGTCTGACAACATATTCAACACAACTGCTGCTGTTAAAGGGACAGTTCAACCGAATTATAAAATATGACGTTCCTCAGCAGGATGTTAAGCAGAGGGGATAAAGTTTATTAACTTTGCTCTATCATAGGAAGACGTTAAATATCGACCACTAGAGTGATGCTCCTTTTCTGAATGTATCATGGTGCATTATAAATAACTGCACTGGTGGTTTTACATGTATTCGTGCTGAGATAAAAGCTTCTTTTATTCTTGGCTTCCTCTTTGAAATTATTAATTTAACGTGATTTACTACATATTATATTTTTCCAAGTTTTTGATTCTTTCTTTTTTTATCACATCTTTATCCTCATTTTATTTTATTTTAATTTTTTCTCATTTTTAACCTTTTTGTTTTTTTCATATATCCATTTATTGCTGTGACTTGCTATAGAATTTTATTTTTCTCTGTAGCCTATGAGCTTTATTGGTCTTATTATTTTTCAATCTCATATTATAATCCTATAACAGTTTAAAAAGGTTTTTTAGAAAAATAAAAACACATGCTATCCACTAGTTTTATATTATAGGTGGGTCAAAAAATTGCACAAAATTATGATTTTTTGTGGGAAAAATCTATAACAATGGACTTTTAAATAAAAGAATTAAAGAAACCAGCATGAACACAAAATGTGATTTATCACCTCTTTTGTTCTTGTTTTTTGTTTCATTTAATTAATATTATTGCTATGATGGTTTTAAGCCGTTTTCCTGTTTTCTTATTGTCGACAGGTTTGTCACATAATCAATACCAGATTAGGTAGAAACGTATTTATTAAAATACAAACACATAAGACACTTGCTATATAAAATGCATGAAACGACATGCAACGAAACTCTTTCGTAGTCTTTTTTCTGACTTCGTGCAAGCGTAGCTGCAGAATCTGGTATCGCCGCTAACCTACCGACATCGACTCTCTCTGTTATATGTGAACACGTTGACCTGCATGAACAGGGTGGAGCAGAGGCTGTAAAGAAATAAAAGGTTAAATTCGCGTCAACAATAAAAGAAAAAGAAAACTGGCTTTGCTTATCTTGATGTCCTGAAAAAAAAAAAAATGCTCTGGGAACCTTCCCTCTGGGGCTGTGGCGCTATCGTTTCCTTTCAGCGGCCGAGCCCTTTCCCACGAAACATCATCTGAGGGTGGAACCTGTCTACAGATCTCAAAAGGGTTTCTGCTGCAGCTTTTTGTGAAAGGACGCTGATTATCACGACATTTCCTCCCGTTAGAAGGAGCTGCACGTTCTTATCATTAACATGAACCTTCATCCGTTCTGCTGCATGAACGTCCATTATCAGATAAATAAGGAGATTATACCTGTAATTCATGCAAATATATTCCAGTAGAGCCTCAGACTACACTGAAAAAGTGAAAATATCTTGTTTTTTCTGGTATCATTAGTCCAAAAAATGCCCATAGAAAGTTTTTATTCCTATAGAGAAGTAGATGAATGTAGGTGATTTATAGGCTTTGTCTTCACTTTATAATCAAACTGTCCTAGATCCAGGAATTCAGGATGTTCCTACTGACCGTTAGTACGTTCCTACATGATGTACAGTGCTTCCACCTCCTCCTTCTGCACTAAAAAAATGTTTTTAAAAGTTATTTAAAGCTTCATCTGCCTAAAAGGGTCAAATCCAGTAGATAATGATTTATCTGCTGCTTATGAGGCAAGAACACTACCCCCTACACCACCACAGAACACATACGGGACTTTAAGCTTTAATGAGAATAAAACAATAATGATGATTTGGCTATTTATCCAAACATTTTAACAAAAAGAGATACGAAAATCCCTCCAAAAATTCCATTTAATAGAAAAGGATACCCCCCATTGTTTCATGTACAAACATTTTAGCGAATTCAATAATCACCTAATATCATGTTAATTACAATTTTATTTTGGTATTTCCACTTATATGTCTATAATTAGGTTTTGTGTTTTCTTTGTGTGCTTGTACTTGCAGCTAACTGCTACTAGCATCTGACCTGGAATAAATAAGAGAAAGAAGATGTGTTCTTGATATTTGCTGCATCCTCAGAAAGTTCTCGCCCTCACATCTGGGTTCACGTGGATGAACGTTGAGCAACTGGTCCTCTGGACTTCTCTATGATCTGGGCCACTACTGGTGTTACATAACCTCATAATTACATAAACCAATCAATTACACTTCTGTATAGCCCTAAACTGCAGCAGTTTGGTGTTTGGAGGTTATCGCTCCCAGCTGGATTTTAAAACTACGATAATTCAATGAAAAACTCATGAAGTTACTACACCCACTTCCTGGGCCGATAGGTTAATTGATCAGGGGCCGTGTTGCTCTGCTTTTCCTATAGCAACTCAATAGAACTCAATAGAACTCAATTATATCCCGGGCCTCATCAGTGTAATAAATGTTATACTACATAATTGCCTCTCAATACATAATAATGTCACAATAATTATGATTAAGAATTAATTAACTGTCAATTTATAATAATGTATATAATTATTCCATTAACATAATAATGTGATATTGTTGTTTTAGCATCTAAATATATAAAAAAAAAACACTACAGCAAAACATGGAAAAATTATCACAGAGACTCATACAAGAATATGCTGATAACTGTTATTAACAATTTTATGTATTCATATTTATATGAATACATAAAATTGTAACAATTTTCTTTATTTATATAAATACATAAATTGTAGTAATTTTCTAAATTTATATGTATATAAATACATAAAATTGTAACAATTTTTTGTATTTATATAAATACATAAAATTGTAGTAATTTTCTGCATTTATATAAATACATAAAATTGTAGTAATTTTCTGTATTTATATTTATATAAATACATAAAATTGTAGTAATTTTCTGCATTTATATAAATACATAAAATTGTAGTAATTTTCTGCATTTATATAAATACATAAAATTGTAGTAATTTTCTGTATTTATATTTATATATATACATAAAATTGTAGTACTTTTCTGTATTTATATTTATATAAATACATTAAATCGTAACAATTTTCTGTATATATATTTATATAAATACATAAATTTGTAGTAATTTTCTGTATTTATATTTATATAAATACATACAATTGTAACAATTTTCTGTATTAATATATATTTAAAGATTGGTATCTATGATTTTGCGTTGCCATGTGATTATTATAATAAGTAATTATAATTTGCCTCTTTTAAATGACTAATTGACAAATTTTGTGGCCAATCAATAGTAGATTAATGAGTTAAATTCTGTGTTTTTTCTCATCTCCATTCAATCTAAACCTTTATTCACTTTCCCGTCTCTCAATAAATCACAGTTTTAGTAGTTTAACACCAGTGTTCTATAGGATCAATAATGTGTGCAGGCCAGTTGAAGCTAAATGTTCTTTTTCCTCTCTAGATATGTTTCTCTACCTTTGTTCTACTGTTTGGTTAAATGGGCTGGGCACCGGCAGAAAAAGGTTTCACTGAATGAGTCACACGGTAAATAGGTTGAAGAGGAAAAAAATCACTATCTGGCCTGGTAGTTTTTCCCTCTGGAGATCGTTTCAGGTCACGGGATCATGTTGGAGGGAAAATCACTCCTAGCCTGAGTGCAGTTTTAAAGGAAAAAGTCATGGAAAAGAAGTGTCCAAAAGCTCCCTAAAAAATCCTTGAATGGGCGCTCTGTGGGAGAACAACTAATTTTATTAGCCCCCTTGGAAACATTCAACCTAACAAGTGGAAAGCAGTTTCTGCATAAATTAAAGATAATCCAGAGTAAATTATGCAAATATATTCGCTCAGATAAAGGAGGGGGCGGCGCGGTAGTTTATTGTGAGGTTAAAAAAAAAATCTCAGCCAGTGGTTGAGGCTGAACTGAAGGAAAATTTAACTTCAACATTTTGTGATGGGAAGAAATAAGAAAGTTACAGACAGAAAAAAATGTCATGAAATGTTCAACACGTCAGTTTTCAGGACGATTTACAGGTTCTCAAACGTCCAGGCACCTGTACACATGCAGGTAGTATTAGTAGTAGTATTAGTAGTAGTAGTAGTAGTAGTAGTAGTAGTAGTTGTAGTAGTAGTAGTGGTAGTAGTAGTAGTATGCGACCTAACTAAACTCATAATTTGTTTTTTCTTGTAAATTACACCCACACACAGTCTTTTCTCACATTCCCAGAGTGCATTGTGATTTCTGGGTTTCCGTTTCAGTGCGAGTTGGTCAGTGTCTCTCCGGGGTCACGAGGTCGTTGACCTTTGAACTCCACCACACACTGAAAAACCGACAGCAACAAATAAAAAAGACGATAAAAACCACGGTCCTTTCAGCCGTTTTACTCAGTTACTTACTGACTCAAACGCAGTCATCAGGTCTCTCAGAATTTACATTGTGTTCATGTTTATTTCTTGTCATTTAAAAAGTCTATTTGTACCATTATTTTTACAAAAATCACAATTTTTTGCCTTATGTAACTGGAAAAGAACCATACATTTTAAATATTTAATCCATCTAGAATGTTAGAACTAGCTGATTGCATGTGTTTGTGATTTTTTAAAACCTTTCTAAGAGAGTTAAACTGTCTGATACTAAGATTTTTTACGATTACAGCACATGACATGAGTTTTATCATTGTTCCATTTTCACAACTTACAAGTGCAAAGATTAATCAATTAATCAATATCAGATGATTATTAACTGATCCCCAGATAATCAATTGGACTCACAATTAATCTGCATTTTGTGAATTTGGTCCAAAACTGTGTCTGAAATGTGTCACGACATAACTTTAGTTGTAATTTGGCGAATTTCCACCATTTAAAAGCTCCAGTAAAGCTGCAAACCCTGCAGACGTAAGTACCTGAACAGCATTTCTGTAAAATGACTGATTAGTTGTGTCTTCACATCCTTAAAGGATGCGTGTCCTGCACATTTCCAGGTGTCTACGAAAACTAAAATCATAACAAGGGAAAACATCTTGTTTGTGGCAATAAGAGAACATGCAAAACTTCTTCAAATACAGGTAGCGTTAGCTAAGCTAGCGATGAGTTAGCTTAACCTAGCTTGTGTTTTGATGCCATGCAGATCCTTCATAAGGTGAGTTGTCTGCATTTTTATGGCGCTTTTCTAGTCGAGACTCTGTTTTTTTTTTATTATTCTTTTCTGGTCATTTTCTTTTGTGATTCATAAAACATTTAAAGCTGCTTCAGGAGCTGCAGACGCTGCTGCTGTGAAATTTTTTGTTTTTACCGCCCTGCTAGCATGCTAACAGCTAGCTGTCGCTAATGGTCATTTTCTTTTCAGATTAAAAGTGCTAATTAAATTAGTTAACACTAGTCATGTTAATTGAGATATTTTACCGTTATTATGGACGAGCATCAGGAGGAAGAGCTAGCATTGGATAATATATATGACAACGCCACAACTCCTAAAAGGTTTCGTTACCAGATAGTTTAACTCCCTTAAACAGGTTTTTAAATAAATTAAAACACATGCTTTCAACTAGTTTAATATTCTAGGTGGATTAAACATGTAAAAGTTATCATTCTTTTTCAGTTACACCTTTTTTGTGTCAGAATATTGCACAAAATCATAGTTTTCGTAAAAAATAAATGGTAAAAATTGGCTAATGGAAAAAAAAAATTGGACCAGATAGTTTAACTCTCCTTTTTTAAACATATGCATATAAACTAGTTTTATTATTGGAATAAATATGTCAAATTTATTGTTTTTTCAGTTACACTGTATGACATTTTTATGTCAAAAAATTTCACAAAATCATGATTTTCATAAAAATAAATGGTAAAAATTGGTAAAAAAGAAAACAGGAACTTAAACACAAATTGTAAATTTTTAGAGACGTGATAAATGCTTCTCAAAACTATATTTAAAGAAGTTTGTGACATTCTCATCTTGTCAACATGATTTTATTTAGGATTTTGTGCGAATTTTGGACACAAAATGTCAAATAATGTAAAAAAGAAGGATAAGAATAATACTGAATATTTTAAATATTAAAGTTTTTGACTTTATCATTTTATTTCCTTTAGCCTATATGTTTTATAATAGTGTCTCCTACACTTTTTTTTCATCACATGGTCTTGTTTTATTACCTTCTTTAACTTTTTTTCCCCCAATTTCTTTCCATTTTATTCGCTTCCACCTGCAAATCATAATCAACACAGGTGGAATCAATCACTAATGCATCAGTTGACTGATAAGCGCTATGAAAGCCAACAATGCGCAGCTGCTGCGGCTGCGGACGCGCGTGCGGAGCGGGGAGCGGGGTGCGGGGTGTGGGCGGCGCACAGCTCCGGGCTGGCGGCTCCTCTTCATTCAGTCGCTCGGTGCGGAGCGAAGAGGACGGAGCCGCGCACCGGGACCCGGACCAGAGCCCAGACCAGACCATGGAGCTGTGAGCGGGCTGCGGGTCCGAGCCCAGAACCGCGGTCCGGTTCGTTTTGTTTTAGGTGCCGCATCCGCCAGCTTTTTTTTATTTATTTTTTTATTTCCCTGAACATGGAGGCTACGGGCTGCTGGCTGCTCCTGGCTGCGCACCTCATCCTCTACGAACAAGGTAGGACCCGCACGTTCTGTCCACGCGTTCACACGCGCTGCTTCACGCAGCTCCAGGTGAAGGTGAAGCAGGAGGGGGGGGGCTGCCCCAGAAACGGTCTGTCAGTTTATCTGCTTTTACGCACAGTTAGAACCTCCTGGTAATTGTAGTTGAACGTCGCCGTGGTCAGAAAAACGCAATCTGTGGGAATATGAAGTGTGTGTGTGTGTGTGTGTGTGTGTGTGTGTGTGTGACTGCCAATCAGCTCCTCTCCTCTGTGGGACCCGCAGATTAAAACGTCGGACGCAGAGACGCGGGGCGTCACGCAGCAGCTCCAAACGCGCTGTCACGCATGAAAGGAGAAGTTTGGACACGGTGGTGTGACCGGCTTATTAGGAGTGGCACAGCCTCCATATGTGGGAACAACAA
Organism: Eupleurogrammus muticus; assembly: GCA_036785175.1. Lineage (NCBI taxonomy): Eukaryota > Metazoa > Chordata > Actinopteri > Scombriformes > Trichiuridae > Eupleurogrammus > Eupleurogrammus muticus. The sequence continues at coordinate 260,645 of JAYKQN010000035.1, forward strand.
CAGCAGTGATCCCATAAGGCTGCTCACAAACACATTTAATTATAAAGGGAAATAAACGTGTGTTTTACTCCACGTCCTGGAGAAGAGCTGGAGCTGCTGCAGGAACATGGAGCTGTCTGCTCTCACACAGATTACTGTGTTCTAGGACACTTGTTGTGTCTACTGAGGGGAAAGGCCTGTTTCTACTGGCGTCTAGTTCAGGGCTGCAGCGGCTGGAAAGAAAGAAAATGAAGGGATGTCACATGTAGGATTTAAAATGAACGTCCTGGAGTCATCAGGTTTCTGGTTTTCCTTCTTTTTGCTATTTAAGTGAGTTGTCTCGCTGTGTTCATATGGTGAATAAAACAGCGTCTGCATCTGCAGAACAGGAACTAGCCTGAGCCAAGCTGACTTATATTATTATGAAGCCTCGTATCCAACACGTGTTTGATGCACTAATGAGGAACTTTTGCTGATTTAGGAGCCAGTTCACTGTGTTTTTAGTGGAGTTGTGATTTGTGTCATGGTGGTGAGGTTGGACCTGATACTCGTGATGATAGATTTTCCTTTAATGCTGCTTTTTTTCAATAATCAGTCAGAGACAAATCATTTATCAAGTCTCTAAAATGTAGATTTTGTCTTCATGTTGGTTTCTTGTCATTTTAAAAGTCCATTTGTACCATTTATTATCACGATTTAGTGAGTTGAAATATTTAATCCACCTCCATTTTTGGCGTCGTCCACCAACACTCGAGTTCTTCCTACAAAACTGTTCTTGTTATTTAACAAAAGGAAACCAGAGTTTTACCCAAAAAGCATCGGACAATGTAAAACACTCGTTTTTAAAACATTAAGTCAGGATCTGGATGGGATGTTAAATCCTGCTACCAGAACGTTTAACTCTATTAAAAAGATTAAAAACACATGATATCAACTAGTTTTATATTCCAGGCAGGTTAAATATTTAACATTTATCATTGTTTTTTGACATTTAGTGTCAAAGAATCACAGAATTGTGCTTTTTGTAATAAAAATGGTAATGTACTCATCACTTTACTCTACACACACATCCTGCACCTTAAGTCTGCATTAGCTATGTATGTGTGCATGTGTGTATGTATATATGCTTTGCTTATTCATACTTTTTTCTTGCTATTTATTAGTATTTTTTCTCCATTCTATGTCCATAATGCATACTGTGTATGCTGATCAACAAATTCTACGAATTTCGTACATAGTGTTGTGTATTTTTATTTTTTATAGCTTTTATTTTCTTTACTCTGTACGCTGCAGTAACAAGCAAATTTCCCCGTTGTGGGATCAATAAAGTCATATCTTATCTTATGATAAGACTTCTCATAGCTTCTTAAAACCGTATTTGCCCTTTAACCTTCCAGATTGACCTCCATCACTAAGGAATCTTAAGATAAGATAAGATAAGATAAAACTTTATTGATCCCACAACAGGGAAATTTGTCTGTTATTGCAGCGTTACAGATAAAGAGAAGATAATAAAGCTGAAGAAGATAAAAAAAAACTATAAAAAAAATAAAAATACACAACACTATGTACAAATTCGCAGAATTAGTTGATCAGCATACACAGTATGCATTATGGACATAGAATGGAGAAAAAATACTAATAAATAGCAAGAAAAAAGTATGAATAAGCAAAGCATATATACATACATACATGCATGTACACACATATTTGCATATATATATATGGACATACATACCCACATGTACACATACATAGCTAATGCATACTTAAGGTGCAGGGTGTGTGTGTGTTCCTCTCTTTCATTTAGCCTTTTTTTTCATATTGAAAACGTCGGGGCCACAAAGGACGTGCCAGCTCAGGAAAGGGTTCGACGGAACGAGAGGAGGAAAAAAAAAACAAAAAAAAGCCTCTCTCCGCCATCTGTCCTCCCTAAACCATATTTGTGAATGGGCAGCGCTGTTGTCTGACAGGGCGTCTGCTGACAGATGGTCGTCACAGCCCGCCGGTCCGTCCGTCAAACGCCACCAGGAGTCGGCCAACGCCGGGCATCGAAAAGGCGCTTTAGCAGAGCTGAAATCATCAGAGTCCATTTTTAGGAACCCTCGTAAGCTTAAAATGTGTTTTGGGCATCGATCACCAACCGTTCATAAAAAGACAATTTCATGTCAAAGTCACAGATTCACCTCAGTGGGTTTCACGGTTTGTACGAAAGCAACAGCTACTGTTCGTAGACCCTCACATGAGAGGGAGAAACAGGAGAGACAAAGGAGGACGCCTCTTCCACGTCTAAATGGCTGAAATGATCTTAAAATTCCATTTTAAGAACCGTCTTAAGCTTAAAATGTTTTTCTCAGAAATATCAGTAAATTCAGTTCAATCAGTTATAAAAATCCCCAGAAAAAAAAAAACTTAAATGGGGAAAAGAACCTAAAACCTCAGGAAGAGAAGATAAAATAAGACTTTATTGATCCCACAAGCTAGGATCAATAAAGTCTAGCTAAAGAAGCTAAAGAAGCTAAAGAAAATAAAAGCTATACAAATTAAAAATACACAACACTATGTACAAAATTCATAGAATTTGTTGATCAGCATACACAGTATGCATTATGTACATAGAATGGAGAGAAAATACTAATAAATAGTAAGAAAAAAGTATGAATAAGCAAAGCATATATACATACATACATGCACGTACATACATATTTACATATTTGCATATATATATACGCACATACAGAAACAGAGGATTCCTCTTCCATAGAATTGATGATGTGAACAGGATGTAAACTACACATTTTGAATAGTAAAAGTAGAATATGAATATGAATAGAAGAACATAAATCTATTGGACTGTGGTGAATGTGGAGGATGAGGAGACAGGATCCATTGAAGCTTCCAGGTTTCACCAGAACTACTAGTAGTACTACTACTACTACTACTCCAACAACATAGTAGCTTCAGTGGCTGTACTGCATCGTGTTCTGAGAATGAGGAAAAACACAGAAAACACATTTAAAAAGTATCAGTGGCTCATGAGTTTTATACATGGAAGAAAGAAAGAGAAGCTTATGAGGTCCCTGCAGTACTACTGTACTAGTACTATAGTAGTACTGCAGTCTGAACCTATACTACTACTGCGCTAGTACTATAGTAGTACTGCAGTCTAAACCTGTACTACTACTGCGCTAGTACTATAGTAGTACTGCAGTCTGAACCTGTACTACTACTGCGCTAGTACTATAGTAGTACTGCAGTCTAAACCTGTACTACTACTGTACTAGTACTATAGTAGTACTGCAGTCTGAACCGATACTACTACTGTACTAGTACTATAGTAGTACTGCAGTCTGAACCTATACTACTACTGCGCTAGTACTATAGTAGTACTGCAGTCTAAACCTGTACTACTACTGTACTAGTACTATAGTAGTACTGCAGTCTAAACCTGTACTACTACTGTACTAGTACTATAGTAGTACTGCAGTCTGAACCTATACTACTACTGTACTAGTACTATAGTAGTACTGCAGTCTGAACCTATACTACTACTGTACTAGTACTATAGTAGTACTGCAGTCTGAACCTATACTACTACTGTGCTAGTACTATAGTAGTACTGCAGTCTGAACCTATACTACTACTGCGCTAGTACTATAGTAGTACTGCAGTCTAAACCTGTACTACTACTGTACTAGTACTATAGTAGTACTGCAGTCTAAACCTGTACTACTACTGTACTAGTACTATAGTAGTACTGCAGTCTGAACCTATACTACTACTGTAGTAGTACTGCAGTCTGAACCTATACTACTACTGCGCTAGTACTATAGTAGTACTGCAGTCTGAACCTATACTACTACTGTACTAGTACTATAGTAGTACTGCAGTCTAAACCTGTACTACTACTGTACTAGTACTATAGTAGTACTGCAGTCTGAACCTATACTACTACTGCGCTAGTACTATAGTAGTACTGCAGTCTGAACCTGTACTACTACTGTACTAGTACTATAGTAGTACTGCAGTCTGAACCTATACTACTACTGTACTAGTACTATAGTAGTACTGCAGTCTGAACCTATACTACTACTGTACTAGTACTATAGTAGTACTGCAGTCTGAACCTGTACTACTACTGTACTAGTACTATAGTAGTACTGCAGTCTGAACCTGTACTACTACTGTACTAGTACTATAGTAGTACTGCAGTCTGAACCTATACTACTACTGTACTAGTACTATAGTAGTACTGCAGTCTGAACCTGTACTACTACTGTACTAGTACTATAGTAGTACTGCAGTCTGAACCTATACTACTACTGTACTAGTACTATAGTAGTACTGCAGTCTGAACCTATACTACTACTGTACTAGTACTATAGTAGTACTGCGGTCTAAACCTATACTACTACTGTACTAGTACTATAGTAGTACCACAGTCTGAACCCATAGCAGCATAGAATGTTCTAGTCCAGGACCAGAACTAGAAGCTGCTTCAAAAAGGAAAGTTTTAACCTGTTCTTAAAAGTAGGAAGATGATTCCACAGGAGAGGAGCCTGATAGTTGCAGGTTCTGCTGCCATTATAATTTTAGAAATACTGGAAACCTCTGATCAGCTGCATTATGGGAGCTCAGTGTTCTGGATTGGAAGACAAAAACACACTTACTTAAGTTTTTATAAAGATTCTGACATCTACAATCACATTTTCTTCAGTTGTTCAGCATGATATGATGGAGTTAAATTTCAACAATGGTTTTTAATCATTGACATTGTTTGTATGTGTATGACTTTCCTGTTGACTTTTTTTGAGCATTCCTGACTTTTCAATTTCTGCTTGTGCACATGCCTCATGGGAATCAGTGGGACATTTACCAACATAAAATACTCATTCACTTTATAGGGACAGCTGTTGTTGATTCTAATAAAAAATATAAAGATAAAAAAGGACGACCTACCTATAGACCTGTTTACACTTAAGATGCTCCTTAAAATGGTCAAAGGTTAATAAGAAACTCCTAAACACTTATTAAAAGCTGCATATTTTAAATTGTATAGACTTACCCAGTTGGTGGATCTGACCCGAGTACACATATGTGAATATATAGGAGTGTGTGTGTGTGTGTGTGTGTGTGTGTGTGTGTGTGTGTGTTTTCCTGATCCATATTTATATGGAAGAAGTCGTTAATACAGAAATAATGTAAATGTTGACTCCTGGCCTGCAGTGGATTGCAGAATATAACCAGGAACATGAAAGACTGTTTGCTGCATCTTAAGCCTAATTTCCATACAGAACTATTTCAAATATAAAACCTTTAAAATGTGGACCAGTGATTGTTAAGAAGATGCTTGTTTGACTGAGACGGATTTTATTGAAAATAAATAAGGTTTGTTTATTGTAGTATAGTTTATAAGATGCCATACATTCAGCTTTACTCTCTCCTTGAATTTCTCTGGATGTAATGTAAAATGCAGATATTGAGACTTGTGGGGATGCATTTGAAAGATTGATGCAATATGTATATTGTGTCTGTGTATTGTAGGTTCAGGAATTGACAAAGATGGAGGCGAGCACTAAAGCCTCCAGGTGTTTTTTTAAATGCCAGCCTGTTGTGAACATTCCCTCACGTCACATTAGCAGCATCAACACCAGCAGCTGTTTGTGCCTCCAGTGTCGTACCTCAACAAGTTGAACTTGAGTTCGTACTGTGTTTGGTGAACGAACTGTGAACATGTTCCTTCTGATCGTTCTGTTCGGCTGAACATGCTGCAAAGAGCCCATAATAATATATTGAAATATAACTAAAAAATGTAAATTTTGTGCAAAACTTTGCTTCTCGAACTTTCAACATCAACAGCAAACTTAAAATGTAAAAAAGACCTTTCAAGGAGAAGGTTTTCCCTCATGTTTTTGCAGCTGCAACGATGCTGCTCAATAAATGTTAATGTGAACCCTGGTTGGATTCCATATTTACCATGAAGATGAAATCTAACACTTTAACACGCTAACACGTTAAAACTGATTAAATAATCACTGTCTGTGGATCTATATGGGCTTTGGAAAATAAAAGCTCACAGAAATATATTGGGGCGAAGAAATAACTATGACCTAGTTCATCTGTTGGAATTATGAACAAACTGAATATGAACTAGTTTATTTTGAAATTTGTGAACTGAACTTTGAACTCGTTCATGTATGAAATGAATTTTCCCAATTAATGAAATGGAACCTCCGTCCCATGTAGATGAAAATAAATCTAAATCTAAGGAAATAAAAACACCAAATATTTACATTGATTGTATTATATACTAATTAAAACATACCTATAGATATTATATTACTTGTCTTTTCAAGTCTGTTCCATTAAATGCGGCTAAAGCTGAGACACATTTACCTTAAATAGTTTGTTTCTGGGTTGTTACCATCAAAACCTGGTAGCAGATAGTGTAACTTTAAGGTTTAAAAAAACTTTTTATTCCCTAAATATCTAGATTTTGACATCTACGTAACAGTGGTGAACATATTCCGTATTAGTTTATGTCTCTTTAAAGCCTCATCAGGAAGAGTCTGCAGGAACCAACAGAAGTTTAATTAATCTGAAATTCAATATAAAATTGCCCGACTTTGATTAAAAATTATAATAATTAATGATTGTGTTTGAGTCCAAACTGTGCATCACTATGAGGAAGCAACTTTCTGACAGTTTATTAATCTCGATAATAATGGAGATAGGTATGAAATGTGTTTTAAAGTTTAAATGTTTTACTCCCAAGTATCTGTATTCTAACATTTATGTACCATTAGTGGTAAACATATTCCATATTAGGATGATTAGTAAATGTCACTTTGGGACTTAATGAGTTAAGTTCAGACATAAAACCTCATCATGAAGAGTCTGGGGGAACCAACGTTCTTGTTACACCAGTGTCTCTGTTGGTTTTTATGGGTTAAATGACCAAGAAACCAACATGGACGCTAAATGTACATTTTGAGACCTGGTGAATGCTTCTTAAAAAATAATTTTAAATGTTTTTTCTGACTTTATATAAGCTCTGAGGGCTGGAAATGTTTGAAACCTGTTAAAATCCTGTTTATAGCTTCGTTGGGAACCAACGTTCTTGTTACACCAGTGTAACAACACTGTTGGTTTTTATGGGTTAAAGTTGTAGTGTTTTAACACCAGGTTCACATCACGTCTCTAAAGTCTCATAAACTACCTGGTATCATGTGACCCTTCTTACATTATGATAAACTGATCCAGACAGATAAATCCTCCCATTAATCGCATTGTGACAGACTTTTACGATTATTTGTGTAGAGTTTTTAGCTCAATAACAACCAACAGGGTTTATCTGACTAATTAACCATAAAATATCCTTGAAGTAAAATGATGTGGGTTATAAGGCTTTTTTTTCAGAATAATACTTTTTATTCCCAAAAAAATGTATTTTGACATCTATGTACCATTAGTGGTAAACTTATTCCATAATAGGATGATTTAATGAGTTAAGTTCAGACATAAAGCCTCATAATGAAGAGTCTGGGGAACCAACGTTCTTGTTACACCAGTGTAACAACACTGTTGGTTTTTATGGGTTAAACCAACATGGACGCTAGACATGAATGTTTTTTCTGCCTTTATATAAGCTCTGAGGGCTGGATGTTTGAAACCTGTTAAAATCCTGTGTATATCTTCATTGGGATTCCGCGTCCCGTCCGTGCAGGACTGACACCGGCGCTCACCTCGGATGACCCCTTCCCCTCGCTCCGCTCTTTCTTCTTCTCCCTTTCCTCCCCTGTCTCTTTTCTCTCCCCTCCGTCTTATCCCTCCATCTCCATTCATCCGGCGGCTCTGGGCCGGGCAGCGTGCCGCAGATGTCCCTCGCTGCCTTGTCTGGACACTGAGGGGAAAAAGCAGATCTCCAGTCGTGGCAGTGGGGGTATTTGATGACCAGATTAGTGGGTATTAGGCTCAACGGCATTCACTCAGGCAAACACGGGGGCCGCCGGTTTCAGCCCCCCCCCCCTTTTTTTTCCTCCTTCTTCCTGGGCTGATGGGGGGGTTACGTTGGGTGGAACAGCCGGCCCCGGGTCCCCGGCAGAGGTCGGCGGAGGAGGCCCGGCGGTCCCCGGGTGAGAATTATGCTGTCAGAAGGAGATTTGTTTTGTAACTGTAGGAAAAGAAAGGGGGGGTTGTGTGTGTGTGTGGTGGGGGGGGGGAGGAGGTGGTTGTTGCGTGAAGCGTGACGCATGATGGCGGCGGCGGCGAGGAGCAGAGGACGCCGTCACACTGAGAAGCTGGATCAGAAGTGTGGGAGCGCAGTGTGTTCAGGGGAAGGGGGGGTTACAGGGGGGGCGTGGGGGGGTAAACACACAGATACACATTCTTCCTCCTCCCGACACCTCGAGGTTGGAGGCCTCGCAGAGCGATGGAGCGCAGGTTAAGCAGCACTCCTGCCTTCATTAGTCTTCCTTACCCCCCCCCACACACACACACACACCCTACCCCCCCCACCCCCGTCTCCCATCTCTTTTATCCGAGCTCCTTCCGTTCATGCACTGTAAAAAAAAAAATTTAAAAATTTAAAAAATAAGTGTAGTGCATCTTTCTGTAAAGCTGTGAAGCTATATAAAATCCATGTTTTTTACAGTTGCATGTGAAAAGGGTGCTTTTATTTTGAAAGTATGTGCAATTCATGAGGTCACATGACCAGTCCCTGAGCATCATTGTCTCACCACCCAAGGCTCTTTTATTTTGAAAATTGACAAATTTTAACCAAATTAACATAAAATCTGGACTAAGTAAACTATCTGTTTTTCAAATTTGTTATGAGTTTTTTTTTCTAATGTAATTAAATAAATTTGTTTTCATTTGACAACAATATGCAAATATGTAATAATGCATAAAACCTATTCTGTAGTCACATTTACATACTTACATAGCATCAAACTATCCTGACACTGTTATTATTTAGACCATTTTAAGTAATAACAATATTCATTATTTGGGTTTTTTTTAATATATTTTTATATATATGTAAAGCATTAGAAGGTTAAAACTCAAGAATGATCTCTTAAAATAAACATTTGAGTGGAATGTATATTGGGTAAAAAATGTCAATTGTAAGAGCAAAAAAATAAAATGATCTTTATTTCCCTCCTTTAAAGGTAAATCTCTCCTCTTGATATCATTTCTTTGTGCTTTCTTCCAACATCTGGCGATGTGAACGCGTTCAGCGCCCTTAGATTTAACAGGAAGGAAATTATTGCACAAGATTTTATAGCTGAAAAGTTCCCATGGATGGATATTGATCCTGGAAAAAAAATAAATCTCATGTGATTGAAGTGAAACAAGCATCACGTCATATACAGCGTGATGTTTAATCTGTGTTATTTATATTTGTATTTTAATTTTAAAGCCATTCCCTTGATTTCATCCTGGGTGTTGGTTTTGGATAAAACCTTTTACAGTGTATTTCCTCTGGGCCTGATCTCTCTCTTTTTCTGTTTCTTGCTCTTCAATCTTCTTTAACATTTTTTCTTTCTCTCTGAACAGCTCCTTTTTCCCCTTTTCTCTCCCCAACCTCTTAATCTCTCATTTTCTCTCCTCTTTTCACCAGTCAGCCCCCCCCCCCCCCCTCACCCTTCCACTGTCTGTCCCTCCTCATCGTTTTTTAATCCTCCTCCTCATTTCTCTCCTGTCTCCTCTCTTTTTATTTTATTTTTTTGGGGTAGCCAACCGTCTTGTCTCTGCTGGTGTCCTCTGGCACTTTGCCACCTCCATTACCCCCCCACCCCCCGCCCCCCCCCTCCTCCTCTGGGTTCTGTAATGGATGACGGGGCAGATCCGGGTGGCCCGCGGTGCCTCTGAAAGGGGGGGGGATTCTGGTGGATCGCCATTAGATTTGTCCTCCATGTCTCTGTTTCTGAGTGTGTGTCCTGTTCCTGAATGCGCCCCCCCCCGTCCCCCCCATCTTGTAGGCAGGTGAACGTGGAGCCGCTCCAGGCAGATGTCGGGCCCTTTTTTAATCGAAGCATTTACAGGACGTTTACATTTCGGGGGCATTATTCTGATCCTCTTATCCAGATCAGCTTTCTTTGAGTGTGCAGCACAATGATAAAAATTAAATTACAGGCCGACAGTAGCAGGAGGGGGGGGGGGATGAGAAATACACTGAACGAAAGAAAGGAAAAAAAGATTATAAGACGAGACTCAGGAGTATTAGATTTTTTTTACTGTGTGCAAGACTGATTTAGAAAAGTGATGTAAAGCTGCGTTAAGTTTTGCGTTTTTCTGCCATAAAATCAAATTCAAATTTAAAGTTATTCAAATTTAACAATTTAAAATTTGAACATAATCAAATTTATAAAAATTCAAATTTATAAAAATTCAAATTTAAACCATTTTCAAATGGAAACATAATCAAATTCAAACTTTCCCTGTCTGTCTCACAGCAGCTTGTGTTATTGTTCATTTCACAGAATTTAAACGTGTATTTCATGAGACGTCAGATTTGTTTTACACGTGATAAACCTGCGTCATTTTAGCATCTTAACGCTCTTGTTCTGATCTTTATATTTACAGTAGATCTATGAATAATTCATGTAACAGCTTCTAAAGGGATATATTTAATTCAATCATAATTCAGAATCTATCTATCTATCTATCTATCTATCTATCTATCTATCTATCTATCTATCTATCTATCTATCTATCTATCTATCTATCTATCTATCTATCTTTTTTCCTTTTGGTTTGTTAAATAAATTTTTGTTTCAGTAAATGTTCAAACGATCCAATATTTTACCAAAAATTTTGTGATAAAAAAAATCCTACTTTCTTCTCCCTTCAACACCTTACGCCCCCCCAGATTTGTTTTATGGCATATATAATAATACTAATAATAATGCAATACTTAAATCAAGTTATCATAGCAGTGTGTGGGACATAGACATACACACTTTCTACAGGTAGTGACCTATAAACACTGCACTATACTCTGAAACATTCAATGCAGAGAAATGAAAACAGCCCATATTCAGAAACTGTGCATTAAAAAAAACATCAGGACGTCAGTGAAGTTGTGATGTCACAACCCCCTACCCTACGTTTCCCCTGTAAAACAATAAGTTGACATGTAGAGACCTCTCTCTGTGACGTGGTTATGTTCTTACTCAACCAAACAGTAGAAGCAGAGACGTTTCATTCTGACCCCAGGCCTCCGTCTGGCAGCTTTCCAGGTGACGTCTGACCTGCCTTCACTCTCATTCTGCTCATTCAGCAGCTGTTTGCCCCCCAGGAGGAAAAACCGCGTCCTCCTCCCGGTCCGACCGGTTGTGTTCGCGTCGCTGCGCGTCGACAAACACCTGAGCTGCGACGGTGGGAGGAGGAGTGTGAAGCCTGTGCAGGGTTGACCCCCCAGCCTGGTCACGGAGAGCAGCTGTGGCTGAGGAGATAACTTCCAGATGTGCTGACCTCCTGCTGTTTATCATCTACTGCCTGGTTCTGATGTCAGGTTTTAAGCACAGTGAAGCAAGAAAAACTAGAAACATTTAGGGAAAGGGAGAGTAGAATAAAACCAGTATTGGAGTGAGAATCTAACGATGCAGCGTGTGTGAATGAAACGAGTGAATGAATCATTTGAGTTTATTTTGTGATTAAAAACACATTGGAAAAATATTCCTATTAAAAATGTCCAAAACATGGAATTGCTGGAATACAGGGTGATTGATATTCTATAGAGACTAGTGAGAAAAGTGATTTCCTATCTATAATTGCAATGTCACATGGTTTGGGTAAAACTAACTATATATATATATATATATATATACACATATATACATATATGTGTATATATATATAGCTTTCTATACTTTTTAAACTTTAGCTTGAGTCAACTCAGTCCCCAGTAATGACATATTTATTAGTATAACTCGATTTTATTAGTATAAACTGGAGCGAACGTCTGCAGCCCTTTAATTTAAATTATGCATCTCAATTAATCATTCGGGTCTAAAATGGTTGGCAAATCATGAAAAGTGTCACAAAATCTCCAAAAAATATGCTAAATCATGGTTATAAAAGTCGTGTTTTGTCTGAAAAAAACACCAAAATCCAAAGCCTTTTTGTTTAAAGGTCCGATATTATACTTTTTCTGGGTTTTGTATATTATAGCTGTAGCTATAATGTCCTTCATGTGGAAAAATGTTGGAAATCAAACATGTAAAATGCTTAAAAGCTGATTATACATGTGTTTCGTTGGGTTCACATATGACTCGACCGTTGTTCTCCTCTGCAGAACATTCTTGCATGCGCCGGGTCAGCTGACAATTAAAAGAAGGATTCCTCCCCAGCACACGGCTCTGCTGGTTCCACAGCTTCCCCCTCGTTACGGGCTGGTTTAACTGGTGCAGGCAGTCGCCCTGGGTGGTTACTGGGAGGTTCAGGGGGTGTTGCAGGCAGCTGGTGCTGGAGAAATCTACATCTGGAGCACCGGGAGCTGCTGCAGGGACGACAGAAGCACAATAACGGTTCAACCTTGGCATGAAGACACATATATTTTCCCCCTCATTAGAGCTTGTTTTTTTAAATCTACCGTTTCGTCCCTGCACCAACAGACCATTAAACCTAATGATCCCGTGCATCAAGAAGAAGACGATCATTTACATTTCCAAACGGGGGAAAATCCAGCAGAAGTGTGTCAAGGTTAAAGAAGGACAAAGTGTAAAAATCCATAATTTCCTCATTGTACAACCCCCCCCCACCCCACCTCCCTGCTGTTAATTCCAATTAGGTCATCCCTCAAAATAGTCATGCATCCCCAAGGCAGCGTCACATAAATGTCTGCCTGTTAATGAGACCGCGCTCGTGCTGATGGTGTTCCGCCCGGCTGGAGTGAAGCAGCATGGTGGATGCACGCAGGTGAACAAAAAAAAAAGCAATTAGTGCTCGGCTGCAGACCTGCAGCGCCTGCTGCGACCTGCAGACGCTGCAGCGACAACATCGCCTTTGATTCGTGCCAACGTAAAAACACGGGCATCGCTGTAGACTTCCCTTCGCTTATTTAAAGTGGATCTAAAAGAGTTTCTACAAGTTATGTTCGTTAATTTCATGTTTGTTTTCATGATTAAAAAAACTTATACAGCAAGAAAATAACACAAGCATCTATCTATTAATCAGGGAGCGTCCGTCAGTCTGTTCCTCACATTTCTCTCTGACTGTTTGTTGGATCAAACTCAATTTTCAGATATAGTTTATACATGGTATGATGGGGGGTATCCTTTTTTGTGACATTTTTTGTGTTCTTTTTGTTATTTTTTTTTCAAATGGATATTTAAAACATTATTCTATTATTAACATTAAAATTTAAAGTCCTGTAGGTGTTCTGTGGTGGTGTATGGAGTAGTGTTCTTGCCTCATAAGCAGCAGACCCGTGTTTTGAGTCCAAGCTGAAGAATTTCTTTGTGTCTATGCCACTAAATATATTTTATTAATAAAAAAATGGTTAAAATCCTACAAAATTACATATCGCCACACTATCCTGCAGCAGCTCTTTTGTTCCAGCGTTAAAGCTGAAACTCCCAAGACGCGTTCACAGACCTTCAGGAAATCCAGACACTATCGTTTTATAGATGGATGGATGGATAAGTTGTTGTGAATATAAAAAGTAAAGATTTTTTATCATTTCACCATTTACTACACATACTGTGGTTATCAGAGCAGTGTGTGGGACATGAGAAAATCACTTTTCTATAGAAATGAAAACTTTTGTGAGTACCATATATATGTATGCATGTATATATACTCGCAAACATGCAATGACTAGTGGACTAATGGCTTTAACTAACCGACACAAGTCGATGAGGAAAATCTTTAGTCTGGGGCAGCCCTGGTGTTGACTGTGTTCCCCGGTTGGCAGCTCATTAATCCTACATGACTTGAATGCATCGTTAGTCCCACAACTTTCATTCAGCAAATATATCGTTTTAACTCCGCTACGCGTTCTGACCAATATCACGGGCATAATTCTTGTCTTAGGTCTGAGCTGTAGAGTAAATAGAGCTTCTAAAAGTTCATGAGACACACACACACACACACACACACAAACACACACACACTCACACTTCCTCCCGCATTGTCCTTCCTGTGGGATACAGCTCTGGCACTCTCCCTCATCCATTCAGCGCTGCTGTTTAATTAAGTCGTTTTTATGTTAGAGAAGCTTTTCTTGGAGCCTCCGACAAACTGTTTCGTCATCGTGTGTACGATTAGATTAGAAACACGTCTGCTGGAACCAAAACAGCTCGGAACAGGCGCTTTGTACATGAGGAAGTAGGAGAAGGAAGGCCCCCCCCCCCACGGCCGATGAGCCAATACTCTATAGTAGACTATAGAAAGTTAAAGACTAAAGGTCTGTGGACGCCCTGTTGGATCAGTGAAAAATGGAGCCACATTTACATTTTACATTATTCTTCTGTGTCACAGACAGAGAGGGGAACATGTTCGGATGCTTTACTTTAGGTGGAGTAAAAAAAATACTAAATAGAACCAGGGAAAAAATCACATTCACCAGATCCTTCATAATGCACATTTTGTGTTCATGTTGGTTTTAGGTCATTTGAACGTCCATTTGTTTTTACATTACAAAACACAAATGGCAAAATGGTCTAATTGATGATACATTTTTAGACATATTAAAGTTAAAGTAACTGGTACCATGTTTTTTATGGTTATACTACATGACATTTTCCACATTATCCCATTGGCAGCTTGTTGTACTTATCATTTATTACAGTAAAACTGGTTATTTATACTGGAAAAAACAGTGTTAGAGCTTGTTCCAACTTCTTTATACACCGTTTTTACAAAATTCTTCTCATATAAATCTGTTTTGGGATTTATTTTTTCTCTAATCTTTGATTAAATATTGACTCATTTGAACATTTATTGAAAGAAAACCATGATTAAACTGTATTTGGTGGAGCTGTCAACCACTCAGACCTCTGAAAAGTGACTCAAATCTGTTTAACCTGCTGAATAAATGGTTTAAACCATTTTTTCTGGTTTGTACATTGGATCCTTGTTGTGGTAGATGTACTGTTATCAGTCTAAAACTTGTATTTTATATATATATATATATATATATATATATATATATATATATATATATTGTATATTCTGGACTCCCGGCACAGCTAGAAGAGTTATAGTACAGCACGTTACAGCTGCTGCACAGATGTTTATCACTTTCAGTCCTGCTCATTATAACCATGCAAGCAGCGCATCACACACACGCACACACACAAACACACACACACACACACACACACACACACACACACACACACACGCACGCATGCATGCATGACAATAGTACACACACTTAAGCCCTAAATGATTCCTACCCTATCAAATACAAGGGATTTCTTTAATTGTTTCACTTACAAATTAGTATTTCACTTCAGTTTTTACTTAAATAGGACACAAAAGAAAGTCTGAAGCCATAATTGATTTGTGTTTCATTAGAATGTGTAAATAAACTTGAAAACCAAAAATCACATCAACAAATGACTATGATATAGAAAGCAGCTGCAGGGCATGCTGGGAAATCTGTCTTTATATATATACTCTTTATAGTTGAAGACTTTCTTTGTGTCCTATTTAAGTAAAAACTGAGGTGAAATACTTATTTTCAAGTGGAAAAAATCAAGAAATCCCTTGAATTGGATGGTATGAATCATTTTGGGCTTAAGCGTAGCAATGCATGGAGAGGCAGTGTGAATGAACCAAGTCAATGTGTTGCATTGTGGGTTAAAACATCTGCAGGTTGAATCTATTACGACTGCTTTTCACGTGTATATTTATATTCTGGAGCTCAACTGTATTTTTTCTTTATTAAAAGTGTATTTCTCTCATACTGGCTGTTTGTACAACGCCTCAGTTCAGTCTCTGAGTGAAACAGGCTGCTTCAGCTCCTGATTAGCCTGTTCTGTTCAGCACATGTTCATGGGTTGAAGCAAAATCACACAAATTGGATCTGAAACACAGAAATGTAGAAAAAAGAGCCCTGATGCTGTTCTGTTCAGTTTCTACTTCTGTTCCCCTGTATAGAGAATATGGCCCCGTCCATGTTACAATGAGTGTTTGAGACAAACATTAATTATTTTTGCTTTATGTGAACGTTCTCACAATAGTAGAGATATTTCCTTTTTTGTTTTAAGTGAAAGTTCCTCAGACTAATAAATAGATTCAGGGGATATGATTCTATTTTAAGGTTCCTTAGAACAATAGATAGACTTTGCCTTTTTGGTTCTAAGTGATGGTGCGTCACAATAATAAATGTAGATTTTGTTCTAAGTGAAAGTTCCTTAGAATAATAAATAGATTTCGATTTTTGGTTCTATGTTAAGGTTCTTCAGAATAATAGATTCTAATCACAAAACTAGAAAAAATAGTTCCCTAGAACAATAAATAGATTCATATTTTTGGTTCTAAGAGAAAATTCCTTAGAATAATAGATAGATTTAGAGATTTGGTTCTATGTTATGGTTCCTCAAAACAATAGATGGTACAATAGACTTTGATTTTTGGTTCTAAGTGAAGGTTTCTCACAAAATTTGAAAAAAAAAAATTGTTCCCTAGAATAATAAATAGATTCATATTTTTGGTTCTAAGAGAAAATTCCTTAGAATAATTGATTTATTTAGAGGTTTGGTTCTATTCTTCAAAATTTGATTTTTGGTTCTAGGTGAAGTTTCCTCACAAAAATAGATTGACTCAGATTTTTGGTTCTAGGAAAGTTCCTTAGAATAATAGATAGATTTAGTTCTATGTTAAGGTATCTCAAAACAATAGATGGACTCAGATTTTTGGTTCTAGGTGAATGTTCCTTAAAATAATAGATAGATTTAGAGATTTGGTTCTAAGTTAAGGTTCCTCAAAACAATAGATGGACTTTGATTGAAATAGTTCTGAAAAATAATAAATAGATTCATATTTTTGGTTCTAAGAGAAAGTTCCTTAGAATAATAGATAGATTTAAAGTTTTGGTTCTATGTTAAGGTTCTTCAAAACAATAGATGGACCCAGATTTTTGGTTCTAGGAGAAGTTTCCTAACAAAAAAAGATTGACTCAGATTTTTGGTTCTAGGTGAATGTTCCTTAAAATAATAGATAGATTTAGAGATTTGGTTCTAAGTTAAGGTTCCTCGAAACAATAGATGGACTTTGATTGAAATAGTTCTGTAGAATAATAAATAGATTAATATTATTGGTTCTAAGAGAAAGTTCCTTAGAACAATAGACTCTGATTCTTGGTTCTAAGGGCAGGTTCCTCACATGTTCAGGTTCCCTGCGGCTGCTGTGAGGTTTGTGGCCAGCTGGTAGCCGTTCTGTTTGCTACGTGCCGTAGATTCTGCCCTTAATTAGAGAACGTTCTGAGAGCATCTTGTGATTTACAGCGAAGGACCAACTTCTCCCAGTTTCTCCACCAACACATCCGCTCTTTGTGGGAGCCACATGTTGCATTCACTACTGTACATTGTGCCCTTTTCAAACGCTCTTGTCTTTAATTTGCCGCCGTGCCAAGTCGTCATTATTTATGTTCTGCTCGGCGGCGCCTGCATAAAACGCTTTCTCTTTTAAATCTTCCTCTTCCTGTAAACAAGTCGCTGAGAGTGGGAGCTCTTTGTTGAAAACGCTCTCTGGCCCACGAACAGAGGAAACAGCACTCTGGTCCGTGGGGTCAGCGTGAGACTGATGCAGCGGAGGGTTGATGGCGATGGGCAGGTACCCATCAGGCACCTGGAGGTCGAATAGGTGTCGATGGGGAAACCTGTGTGAACACTGGAGAAATGTTCATCTATGTAGATGGACATTTGCAGCATTTACCACATTAACAATGTATAGAGTGGATTTCTGATTAGTTAATTGTGATAATCATTAAAACACAGTGTTGAACCGTGCTGTACCTCCAGGCAAGTTTTCTTCTAAAGAACGAATAAAATAATCGTGATTTTCCACTTACTGGTTTTCACGAATTCAAACAGGTTTAACAATCTCGTTGTGTCGCAATGTCAAAGCGAAGCTTTTTTAAAAATAGGCTTCTATTGAAAAAATAAAGGTCTTTTTTTGTGTGTGTGTGTGTCGTCAGGACCTGAACCTGAACATCAGTCTAGTTTGTAAAAGCTGTTTTACTGAATTTTAAGCCGTTTGACCTTTACACGCCATTTATTACAAATAATCAAGGCTTTTTCCTCAAGCTATTGATCGTGTGGAATGGAGTTATTCATGTGCAGTTTTGCATCACTTTGGAACTTCCTTTATATAAAAAATAATGGTTTTACAGCAGGTGTCCATCAGATGTCCCTGGTTCTGATGACTGAGTGTAAACCAACAAGAAGTTAGTGAAACCCAGCGGATTATAATCTAAGGGAAAACACATCATGTTATAGACCAGCGGTTCTAAAATAGTGAGGCTCCATCAAGGAGGGCGTGTTTTACCTCTGAACATGCTTTTTAAAATTTTTGAATTAACATTTTTTTTACTGTCCTAGAATAAAGTGCAATTTCCCCTCCACTCCATTAGGGGGCAGCAGAGTGTTCACAGGGAGCATGCAGCACAGAGTATGAGTATGAAGTGTAGACACCAAGTGACACCATGAAAACATATTTAACAGGGATGAGAAGACAGGCGGAGAGAGACGGAGATAAAGAGACAAACGAAAGTCTCCCAAAGCTAAGACGAGGAAATATGACGAAGCGTCTGTAGCGCTTGGTTCACTGTGAAAGACCGGTGTGTTACTGAGTCTGAAATGTTGGAGACAAAGACATTAAAGACATTACACCACAATCACTGATAAGACCATTTATGTAGTTTTCACTCACGGCATTTGGCTGCAGCCCTGGTGGTGGAAACTGTAGACGCTCTGATTTATTATTCACCGGCCGTCCTCCTGGGACAGATCATTGATTTCTAACTACAGATACAGGTCACACACACACACACACACACACACACGGATACACACTCCAGTGATCACACGCTGGAAAGAATCTGATTCAGTTTGCGTTTTTGCTTTTAATTGTTCGGTATCTCCCCTGAGGAGGACAGGACGTGTCCTTTTATAACTATGATGGGAATAAAAACTATTCTCATTAGCAGGTAATTTAACAAATTACCTGAAGGTTGTTAGAATCATGGCGTCAAACACCTGTCGACAGGTGAGTCAGAGGAGGAAAAAGCAGCGATTTACCTGTTTAAAGGTAGAGGTAGGTTCTAAACGTTATCTGGTTTAGCTGCTGCTTTATTCCCCACTAACACAGGCAACAACCACAATACGACTAACCTGGTAAGAAAGGATGCCTTCACTGACCCTCAGGAAATCACAGTACTTTATAAACTGAAAAAAAAGTAATGCAATAGTTACTTTCCCTGGTAACTATATGAGAAACTAGTTACTTGGGAAAGAAACTATTGCATTACTTTTTTTTTTTATTTTATAAATGTACTGTGATTTTCTGGAGGTCAGTGAAGGTAACATACACACCACTATAATACACGGTTTATAATACAGATATAATCAGTGTTGGGGAAGTTACTTATTTAAAAGTAGTATTTGCTGGTTACTTCTTATAATAAGTAATAATAAGTAATCCCTTACTGTAAAAAATAATGAGCAAAGTAAAAGGTAATTAGTATAGTGCTTATTTCCCTAAATTGTATGGGCTACATAATGATCCACTATAGAGGATATAACAGGTGTTTCTATTGTGGTCAATACAAACAATAACCAACTCAGTTACTAAATCAGGTATTTTTTGGAAAGCAACTAGTAATTAGAACTAATACTAGAAAATTATAACTTTTATATTTTTCTATCTGTGGACCAGGTCATTTTCTGCTGAGATGTTTCTTTTACATTGTGATTCAACAAACCTAATTCTTTATTTATTCCCGTTTTGTCTTTTTTACTATTCCCAAGTCCTCAACTCTGTTAACTTTTCACTCTCAGTTGGTTCTTTCTGTAGAGAAATAAAAAAACAACCACTGCACCATGTCTCTTTTCTTTTAAAACGGACAAGGGCCCATTTTAAGCCGTTTGACCTTTACACTCCGTTTATTACAAATAATCGAGGCTTTCTTTCAAGCTTTTGATCGTGTGGAATGGAGTTATTCATGTGCAGTTTTGCATCACTTTGGAACTTCCTTTATATAAAAAGAATGGTTTTACAGCAGGTGTCCATCAGATGTCCCTGGTTCTGATGACTCACTTTTCTCCTGCATCAGTTTGGTGACTGTAAACCAACAAGAAGTTAGTGAAACCCAATGGATTATAATCACAGGGACAACACATCATATTATAGATCAGTGGTTCTCAATTATTTTTAACATCTTGCTGCCCTCGTGCGATTATAAATAGAATAATTTGTCTAAAAATTGTTATCAGTACCTCTGCATAACACTGTATCCTTATTAACGTATAAGAGAATAAAAAAAGAAAGAAATATGGACTAACTTACAACAAAGAATAGCTTTATTAACTAACAGAAAAGATTTAAAGTGAATCTGAAATTCTAAAATAAAATTAAATCCTTATTAAACTATAAAAATTTAACTGATTTTTTTATTCCATTGTCCAGTGAACAACAAGAAACTTTAATTCCACAGACACTTAAACTGGAAACTTGATTCTGTTATTAGTCTATACCAGCGCTTCTCAATTATTTTCTGCCCCCCCCCCCATGGAAGAAGAAAACATCTCGCCCCCCCACGCTAACAGAAAAGATTTAAAGTGAATCTGAAATTAAAAAATATAATTAAATCCTTAATTAAACATTTTTAACTGACCATGTCAAACCATATGATACTGAAAAATAAAACTACATAAATGGTCTTATCAGTGATTGTGGTGTAATGTCTTTAATTTCTCTGTCTCCAACATTTCAGACTCAGTAACACACCGGTCTTTCACAGTGAACCAAGCGCTACAGACGCTTCGTCATATTTCCTCGTCTTAGCTTTGGGAGACTTTCGTTTGTCTCTTTATCTCCGTCTCTCTCCGCCTGTCTTCTCATCCCTGTTAAATATGTTTTCATGGTGTCACTTGGTGTCTACACTTCATACTCATACTCTGTGCTGTATGCTCCCTGCACACACTCTGACAATGAGAGCGCCACTGCCCCCTAATGTAGTGGAGGTGCAATTACACTTTATTCTAGGACAGTAAAAAAATAAAAATAAATAAAAAAGCATGTTCCCTGAGGTCAAACACACCCTTGACGGAGCCTCACTATTTGAGAACCACTGATATAGACTAATAAAAGAATCAAGTTTTCAGTCTCTAGAGTCTGTGGATTTAAATTTAAGAGTGAACCAAGACATGCAACACAAATTAATTTTATGTAGTGTGACTTTCTCAGAGCTGCAATGACTGAGTTAATCGATTAGTTGTCAACATTTCTTTGATTAATCCCTTATTAGTCAAGTGATTTAACAGATTCTCTGATTCTAGCTTCATCTATGTGAATAGTTTTATTGGTTGGTATTGGTTTATTTACTCTTTATAGCCGTAAACCTGATTATTGTATGGGTTGTGCGGCTGCAAATGGCATAAAACTGATATTAATGGAGCTGGAGTTACAACATCCCATTTATTAATAAATGTAAAAAAAAATACATCAGCATCACTCCAATTAAATTACAGCTCGCTGTAAAACTACGAGAAATGACTCCTGACTGGATTGAACCTCCCCATGAGACATAAATACATTTTAAATGGGGCTTTTTATGCTGTAAAACTTGTTTGTCATGCATCAGCCTGAAGAAGTGAATGTTTAAAAGATGGTGAATTACTAAGACAGTTTCTAATTGTCTACTAAACAGTTTTCTATCACACCTTTTTTCCCATCGTGTTTCTGTGTAAATCATCCTCCCGTCTTTCATGTCTCAGCTCCTTTTTAGGGTTCGACGGGCTCAGCCTGCAGATAATCCGCAGCGTTTTGTTCTTTGCCATTTATAGTTAAAAGCAGAGAGATGAGAGAGGAAAGAAAAAAAAAAACTCCAACTCGGAGGCTGGGGAGTTTAGTTTTCCACAGCTGGAGTTTTCTCTGTGTAACGCCTGGCGCTTTGATTACCTGTGGTCGGTGGTCTTAGGGATTTCTCTAGTTTTTATGGCGGATCTTCTGTGTATAAACCAAGCAGCAGCTCTTTGATGAATCACTCCATCTCCAGTTTGAGCCCCACAAAGGTCAAAGAGAGGAGATAAAATCAACATTTGTGCGACTACAGATGCATTTATTTCCATGTGCAGCTGTTGTGGGATGGAAATAAACACATTAAGCATTTTAATTACCGATTAGAAATGTGTGGTCAACTTTGTGTTCTCCATGAAAAGGTCACACTTTTATTTATTAAATGAGTCGCAAAATAATAGAAAATATAGTCAGTCATTTATCTCCCTGTTAAATATGTTTTCATGGGGTCTACACTTCATACTCATACTCTGTGCTGTATGCTCCTTGCACACACTCTGCCTATGAGAGCGCCACTGCCCCCTAATGTAGTGGAGGTGCAATTGCACTTTATTCTAGGACAGTAAATAAATCTAAAAAAAATAAATAAAAAAAAAATGTATGGTCAAATGGGCCCCCCCTCATGGACAACCACTATTTGAGAACCACTGACCTATGGGGATATTGTATAAAAGCAGATATTTGCTGCTAGAATAGTCATTTACCACTTTAATAATGTATAGAGTGTATTTCTAATTAGTTTAATGTGAAAAAATTGAACTTTTGAATGGTAGAGTGGAGAGTAAATGAGGTCACTTCTCGGCCCCCCCCCACATTAAATACTTAATTAATAGTTTAATAAAGGAGGTAATTACTTAATCAAACTATTCTTATTGCCTAAATTAAGGAACTGACGGGATTATATTTCACTGAAGCTGATATGATTACATGAGACAAATAAACCTTAATTGATTAATTGATTTATTGATATTTTTACCCTGTTCATTGGGTTTTGGGGGGGTTTTACTGTAAACTGTGATTTATGATTCGGGGCTATCCAATTAAAATGTAATTTAATTGAAATTGAGTAGAATGGGGTTTGATTTGCATGATGCCTCCAGTTTGCTTCTTTCTTAGAAATTTAAAAAAAACAGCTTGTCCGAAGATTAACTCGCAGTACCCTTCCTGTCTTACTCAAACCGCCCCCCCACCCCCCCCCCCTCCTTTAGACGCTAGTCCTGCTGGCATCAGGAGCAGAGGGGCAGGGACTCTGCTGTATATGGGGTGGGGTCTGTGGGTCTGTGGGTCTGGGGGTCTGGGGGGGGGGTTATTGCCCGTTCTGGCACGGGCAACCCGTTCTCACCCCCGCAGCCTGTGGACGTCCCGGCTCTCCCAGGGCTCGGCTAATCCTCTTATTGAGGGTCCGGCTGGGTGGGGGGGGGGCTGCAGGGGGGGGCCCACAGACAGGCCACTCTCCGCTGAATAAAGACACTGACACAGTTGTGGTCTTTTTCTCTGCGTACAGACGCCGAGCAAGAGTTCTCCATAGAATCCATTCTACTCATTCACTCTTTTCCAGTAGAACATAAGCATGTACCCCCCCCCTTCTTTTTTTTCTGTGCTCAAGACCTGAATTACACCCCCCCTCCTCCTCTTTGCTCACCCTCCCATCTTCATTTCCTTCTCTCGCTTCTTTTTACATCAGCTGCTCATGGTTTCACTCCTTCATTGAAACTTTTGATTGTTTCACTTGAGCTTTATTTGTTGCTCAGGGTCGCAGATTGTCGATAAAAAGCATCCACCCACCCTCCACATCCTGCAGATCTGTACTTAAATATCAGGTTAAATCTATTTTGTTCAGCCCAAAAAATTCACAAATCACAGATTCAATTCAATGGGCTTTGCAGCGCAACATCCTCTGTGCTTAGACCCTCACATCATGCTAGGAAAAACACTTCAATAGAGTAAATTAAGAGGAAGAAACCTCAGGGAGAGCAACATGCTCATTTGTGGAATCTCTTCAAATAAAAGTCTGTTTGTTGGGGAAAAGGGTGAGACATAGTCCAAAAAGCACATTATGGCTAAAATGATCTTAAAAATCTTCTAAAGCTTAAAGTGTGTTTCCCAGAAATACAGCATTCTCCAACCGTTCTTAGGAAGTCATGTCAATTTTATTTGTAAATGGGTTTTTAATGGGAAATGAGAAGAAAGGAAGATAAAACTACTGTAAAAAACCAAATAACAGCATTTATTTTCTCCAATCACTTATCAGACCAGGCCTTTATTTGAAACCAGGTCTTTATTTGAGATCAAGCCTTTATTTGAGACCAGGCCTTTATTTGAGACCAGGCCTTTATTTGAGA
>JAYKQN010000035.1:290000-360000 GCA_036785175.1 Eupleurogrammus muticus
TGTCAACAATGTGCAGAGTTAAACCTACAGTTAGTTGGGTCACTGTCTGCGTGTCTCTCGGCGACGCGCTAAGCTAGCTGGTCCTAGCAGGCTCCTCCGTCACATCGCATCGCCCGAAAAGACAAAAAAAAAATGCGCGGAACGTTGCTCCGGGGTGTCGGACGCCGTCCTGCCGCCTTCTCCGCCGCGGCCGCCGACGTCGCCGCCTTCGCGGAGCTCCATCGGGTCCGCTCCGCCGTACTTCCTCTAACCACATGACAGAGTTTTACAGTGAGCCTTCCTTTAAATAAAGAGCACTGTTGTGCTTTTCAAATGTACAGTGTTTTTTCTGGTCTGTACTAAATTTGTGACACAACAGAAAACTTTTTTTCTCTACATATATCGATATCGGCAAACATCGATATCGGCAGTGACTGCAGATATGTATATCGGATATCGATAACGGATCTGTGATTTTTGGGCTGAACAAATAAAAGTGATGTGAAAAAAAATCATTTTTGGCAAGATGAGAAATTTAAACTGCACGTTATACAGTAGTCACACTGGTTTAATAGAAGAATTTGAGTAAATTACCATATTTTTCCAGTTAACTGGTTAAAACAAATAAACACCCTGGGTTTTATTTGGTATTTTACAGTATTATGGTCTGTGAAAAATCATGTTTGGTAAGATGCGAAAGTAAAGAACTTCTTAAAATACAGCTTAGGAAGCATTCATCAGGTTTCTCAAAAAATAATTTTCATTTGTATAATTATTCTTACAAAAATCACAATTTAAATAATTTATAACCTGCATGTCCTTCAAAATAAAAGCCCTCTTTTTAGATTCATTTCTACATTGGTGAAAATTTTCCAAAATTCTGAATAAAGACAAGCTTGTTTGAGTTATTTTCTGTATCCTCCCAGATGTTTATGAAGATGATGTGTTTTCTTAATCTTAGGGTTTTACGCTTTGAAAAACAAGTGAGAAACATGAATCAATAAAATATCATGTGAAGATAGGATAAAATAAGTCTTTATTGATCCCACAACGGGGAAATTTGCTTGTTACTACAGCGTACAGAGTAAAGAAAAAGAAAAGAAAACAAAAGCCATAAAAAATAAAAATACACAACACTATGTACAAAATTCGTAGAATTTGTTGATCATACACAGTATGCATTATGGACATAAGAATGGAGAAAAATACTAATAATGTAATGAATATGTAAAACTAGCTTCATTTTCATTGGAAACTTGTCGACTAGTTCAGTTCAGACAATGTTCATGTTGGTTTCTTGTCATTTAAAAGTCCATTTGTGTACTTTTTCTTGCAAAATTATCAATTTTGTGTAATTTTTTTTTACGTAAAAATGTAAAAAGGTGGAATAATTTCAAGTCTTTAATCCACCTACAACATAAAACTAGTTCAGGGGTCGGCAACCCAAAATGTTGAAAGAGCCATATTGGACCAAAAAAACAAAAAACAAATATGTCTGGAGCCGCAAAAAATTAAAAGCCTTATATAAGCCTTATAATGAAGGCAACACATGCTGTATGTATCTATATTAGCCTATCAAAATGACTAAGTTGGCTACAAATACATAATGAGCCTTCATGATTGAATGTTTATTTTCCCTGCAGCGCATCCTGTAGGGAATGACGCACCACGTGACTACTCTGTTGTACGATGCCACCTCAAGTTTAACTTCATTACAATATTAATGAATTATGTTTCATTGCTTTGATGAAATTAAAGAAATGCAATAAAGAAATCCGATTTTTAATGTCATTTTTATTTTGACAACAAAATGGAACGTTCATAACGTGCCCCTTATCTGGGCAACAAACAGAATGCAATGAAACGCAGCCTGCATTTATAAAAATAAAACAGCAGCCTTTTGAAAAGGTAAAGTATATAAAATCAAATTAATACAGTTTAAGTTTAATTTCTGTGCAAATGCCAAGCAAGTCAGTGCAAGGGTAAAACGCAGCAGCATCCTCTTCTCTTTTGACACGCAACCAACGCAGCTATCCTGGGACCTGAGCAACAAAACACAATAATATCCCTAAGTGTCATTCCAAATATATACTGACGAAAATCAGAAATCACTTTATAAAAACAGCCACTTTGTTACTAAATATGTGCCTATGACAGGATTGTGTTCTTACCCGTTTAATGTGACTTCTGTTTTCGGACATCACTGTCCGAAACGGTTTTCCACGCTTTATTATCTCCCGGGTTGCAACAAAACTTGCAGCAGTAGAGGAGTTTGGAGATGCAATCCACTTCTTAAATCTATTTTTGCGCTCCTCTAATTTCTCCAGAAGTAATGCAATCGCACTTTTTCTCTCACTACCAACTGGGTACTCGGCTGCAAATGTAGCATGCCTTCCCTGGAAATGTCTTTCCACATTACTCTTTTTGTTATTTGACAACTTGTCGCTACAGAGCAAACATTCAGGCAATCCTTCCGCATTGGCAATGAATGCAAATGATTCGGTCCAAGAATCGTTGAATCCTCTGTTCTCCTCAGTTATTTTTCTCTTTTTTCTCTTTGGGATCCATGGCCCATCACACAGCCGCCGGTTTGTTTACAACAGCCACCTGCCTGGCATCCCGCCCTGCTGATAGAAACGTGTGTCGCAGGCTATGACGCAAATTTTCGTTGACAGAAATGTTGAAATGTAATATTTATTCTACACATTTTTACAGCATTGGAAAACGTTAAGAATGTTTGTGTCATGTTTGTCCTCCTACAGAAACCATATTAAAACAAAAAATATATTTCCCTCCCTCATCTTTTTCAATTTTCAAACATTTTTGAAAAAGCTCCAGGGAGCCACTAGGGCAGCGCTAAAGAGCCGCATGCGGCTCTAGAGCCGCGGGTTGCCGACCACTGAACTAGTTGATATCGTGTTTTTTTATATTATTTACTACCACGTCACAGTTTTGTCCAGGTGATATTTTCTGATTTACTGGATAGAAAACGATTTCTCACGCTCTGTGAGGAAAGTTCATTAAATCCCACCCTGCAGGACGTCTCAATCCTCAACCTGCACCAAACTTTTAAAGAGATTTTCAGCTCCTTCTTTCCTTTTTATTTCTTTTTTACTCATAACCGCTTAATCCGGAGCAGCCGGCTCTCGCAGCGTTCGGCTTCTGGCCCGTGCACACCTGCTCCACATGGGAGCGGCTGAGGAGGAAGCGAGGTGCTGATTCCCCGTGCAGACTGTCAAACGTGTAATCCCGGATTACACCGCTATCATCCAGACTTCAGGCGCAGCGGGGGCCCTCGCCTCTTCATTCACGGAGCTTTAACCGGCTCAGGAAATGAAATTTTACTCAGAGCTCGCTGCTTTTTGGCGATGTGGTTTTTCTTGGTTTTGGAAGTTTGTTGCACTGGATGCGAAGATGGAAAATATCATTCTAGAATTAAACTAAAGTGATTTTTAGACCAAACCAGGAGAAACTCACAGTGTTATTCACCTTTCAACTAACTTGTAGAGTTCTCATTCATCTTATCTCATATTTATCTTATACCTAAGATAAGATAAGATAAGATAAAACTTTATTGATCCCACAACGGGGAAATTTGTCTGTTACTGCAGCGTTACAGATAAAGAGAAGAAAATAAAGCTGAAGAAGATAAAAAACTATAAAATAAATAAATAAATAAAACTAAAAATAAAAAACACACAACACAATGTACAAATTCGCAGAATTTGTTGATCTGCATACACAGTATGCATTATGGACATAGAATGGAGAGAAAATGCTAATAAATAGTAAGAAAAGAGTATGCATAAGCAAAGCATATATACATACATACTTGCACGTAATTACCTACATACATACACATACACACATATTTGCATATATATATATGGACATACATATCCACGCACATACCCACATGTACACATACATAGCTAATGCACACTTAAGGTGCAGGGTGTGTGTGAAGAGAAAAAAAAGTGACCAGTGAAAAAGTGACAGAGTGACTACAGTGAGGTTTATGTTATGCGTTGTTATAAAGTCTTATTGCTGTCGGATGAATGATCTGCGAAAGCGCTCCTTCTTGCAGCGAGGGTGTTTGAGTCTCTGGCTGAAGGAGCTGCTAAGCGCACCCACTACCCCATGCAGAGGGTGATGGGGGTTGTCCATGATGGATGTCAGCTTTGCCAACATCCTCCTCTCTCCCACCACCACCACCGACTCCAGAGGACATCCCAGTACAGAGCTAGACTTCCGTACCAGTTTGTCAATTTTCCTTCTGTCCCCGTCTGAGCATCCGCCCCCCCAGCAGACTACTGCGTAGAACAGGGCAGATGCTACGACGGAGTGTGCTACGATGATACAAATGGAATTAAAAGAAACCATCATAAATTGCATACTACATTTTAAGAGACCCGATGAATGGTTCTTGTATCATGATTTGTTACTGACCATAATACTGGGAAATTGCTCTGCAAACCAGGAAAAACATGGAAATTTACTTTAATGCTTTAATTAAAACAGTGTGACTACTGCAGAACTTGCATTTTTTTAACAAAGTCAAATTAAAGTTCTGCGGTTTTTGACTTTCTCATCTCACCAAACATGTTTCACAAGTTTTTTTTTAAGTGTTCAGCCCAAAAATCACAAATTACAGACTCACCTTGATGGGTTTTTACAGTTTTGTACATCACAGAAAGTTTGACTTTTCATCTTTTCACTGCACTGGAGCCCTGGTGATAAAAAAATAAATAAATAAGCAAAATTACCAGAGAAGATGTTATTTAACATCATTGGAACACGACTATGATGTGAAGAAGAAAAATCTGCAGCCTCCATCATAACTTCTTCCTTCAGATCTTTTTATTTCTATTTATAAAATTATCCAATGAATTGGTTTGATAATTTATCAAAGTATACACCTGCACATTTAAAGTTAGTTTAAAGTTAATTGAAACTTTCTATTAGTTTAAAATGTACATAATGATATGCAGAAATCAAGTAAAAGTTTGACATGTTCCCTGTGAGGATGATTGACAGATCACTTCAACAGATGCTGCAGAATCTGATGCATCATAATTCTATTGTTGCTTTTTGCAATTTCACATTATTTAACATTAATTTCCTCATTATGTTAAAGCAGCCTGATGCTTCCTGTCCGCGTTGCACCTGTTGCTGCTGCTCATGCATGAAAATCAGATGATGAATCTCTGTTTTTATCTTTTAATGTTTCTTGCGAGATCACTGCAGCAGTTATTCTGATTTACCGTGAGAAATAGCTGAATTATCCATGGTGGCTAAAGGTAAATCCCATCAGTTTGAGATGGACTAGATGGGTGTTTTCTGCATTTTTAACATTTACCTGCGCTGTCAGTCCTTTATTAATAATGCAAATTTCTGAATTAACATGAAATCTACACAATAACTGAGCTTCAGACTGACGAGTCAGTTTGGTCCTGACTGAAATATCTCAACAACTATTGAACCTGTGAGCAAAACCTTCATGTATAAACTCACGTTACTTTCATTCGAAATCAATGAGTGTGTCCTTTGAAGTGTGTGTGTGTATCTCACACACACACACACACACACTTCATACCGTGGTATTTTGTAGCTCTGAGATCACCATCTATTGATTATCATCAAAGCAGAAGCATCTTTCTGTAAATCTCCAGATGCATCGTTTTATGGATTAATGTATAAGCTAAGAATATTAAAACAACCTGAAAGCACAAAAAGATTTATTAACATTCCACCACTGGTGGAAATATTCTGAATAAATTAATAATAATAATAATGAATAATAAACTTTATGTCCTCCAAAATAAAAGCCTCCTTTTAGATTCATTACCATTCATGAAAATTTTCCAAAATTCTGAATAAAAGAGCAGCTTGATTGAGTTATTTCTATAATTTCCTTATAGATGTTGCTGTATTTTCTGAAAGTTACGGAACAACAACCTTGTACATGATGCTGCTAACAACACGGATTAATGATTTTTTCATTGGAAACTTGTTGACTAATTATGAGACAATGACGCTCACATGTGAAAATGTCCATGATTCAAAGGGACTGGTCATGTGACCTCATAAGTTGTCCTTCAAAATAAAAGCCCCCTTTTCACTAACTGTAAAAACACAGCTTTTTAGAAAAATGAATTAATACAAAGTAATTGTTTCCAACATTATACAATAGATTAGAAATTATTAGAATTCAGCATCAGGTGATTAAACTTAAAACCATGTGTGCATTAAATGGTCCAATCAGAAAGCAGCATTCACCCAGACCATTGATATCTCTGAGGTCAGATTTTCATGACTCGTTTGTGGCATCATTTCATAAATACCTGATCTGAAAAAAGTGTATCAGAAATCTTAAAAGTTGGCAGGTTGCAATCAGAGACAAGGACGCTAATGATAAAATAAAACAGAAACGTCACCTTCATCATTTCTCCTGAGATTTAGACAAACTGTGTGTTTTCCGCCTCGTAGGAACCCAATAAATCGCCAACACACACCTCATCACTCCACTCTATTTCCTCTTTGTGTCATGTGACCTCTGCTCAGCTCTGTGCTGTGTTATGCTAATGAGGTGTTTGCCACCGCAGGGGGCGTGGACGCCGCCCCGTCAACGTGACAGATGCCCAGACAGCCGCTCGGGTTAACGATGTGACCTCCTGACACGGCGGCGTGCAGGATCTCATTACGCAACCAATCTGACGAGAAGTCACATGACCACTGGACGCCAATTGCAGATGCAGTTTTTTCTGCACTAGTTTGATAGTTAGAGCATTCATCAGGTCTCTGTAAGCGCACATTTTGTGTTCATGTTGGTTTCTTGTCATTTAAAGTCCATTCGTACCATCATCCATACAAACCAGTGACTGACCTATGTCTCCTGTTCCTGCAGCTGGTGGATATCCGTACAGAAACCAACGCAAGTTCACAGAAGACATCGACTGGTCGTACGCAGGTGAGTTCTGTCCTGATAAATAATGATTTTTTTTATTTGAAGTATTAATTTTCTCCTTCAAACTTGTTAACACTGTTTTACTGTGCTAACATCATTACAACGAGAGTTTTCTAATCATCCATCAGCTTCTAATGTAATTATCAAACACAACGTACCATTATTACACTGGAGAAATGGACCTCTGTTCACCTATGGAGATATTACATTAAAAAACAGACATTTAATGTTTCTAAACTTTATCCAAACTCACAGAACTTCATTTTAATCTCTAGTGAAGATCCCAAAGTTTCTGCTGCACTGTGTAAATATCATGGAGCTTCAACCAGACACAGAATAATGGACCTTCTTTGTGTTATTTATCACCGTAATGTGGAAAATAACTCCAACTTTAAAGCTACTGAAGAGTGAAGCAAAGGGAAATGTTTATATTAGCTGTGAGAGTTTACATTTATGATCCTTTTAAACACACAAATGCAGAAAGTCGGTTGAACTGTGAGGAACTTTGTGTTTAATAAAGTTTAAAGACAAATCATTGTTTAAGCCTCATATTGTAATCTAATTTTATTCATTTGTATATTTCCAAAGTTTGGTGGCTTTCATCATTTCAGTATTTGGATGACTTAAGAGTTGAGAAAGCATATTCCAAAAATAGGAAGGGAACAAAGGAGATAATAACCAATCCTGAAACACAAAAGAGATTTTCAAAATAAAATAAGAAATTGTGTTTATTTTACAGTGTTTAAAAATGAAACTCAGAGAATTCAGCCTGTGTTTTAAGTACAGGATGTGTTCTGCATCTGTGTGTGTGCGTGTGTGTGTGTGTGTGTGTGTGTGTGTGTGTGTTTCCATTCACATGCTAATACTGTGACCCAGAACCCCGTCTGACCTGGTTGGGCTTGTTTTTGTGTGTTGTCGAGCCAATCAGAGCGAGGGCAGAGGGTCACATGACCAGCCGACACACCTTCAGACCGACACTGCAGCAGCGACTAATTAACACAGCTGCAGTGAAACAGCTGCAAACATCTGCATTATTGTTAATTAAATAGACTCCAAACTGCTGTTTATAGGTTTAATTTATGTGCAGAAAGTTTGCTGATTGTGCGTTTATTTATAAACTATGACAAATACCTTTTATTATTACGCATGTTTGACCTGAGTAAAAAGTGGATCATGTGACGGTTGAATAAGATAAGATAAGACAGGTCTTTATGACTGGAATGTATTTTCTGTCACAGTGAGATGATATTTGACTGTCGGTCTGTTTTCGCTTCATATTTGAGTTTATCTGTTTGGATTTCCGACAGAATTCAAACATTTAGAACAGCAGCCTCCTAACTCTGAGCAGATGTGGACAAATCCACATGTGCTGCAGGAAATACGGCCTGAACCTCACGCTGCCGCTCAGATCCTGCTCCCAATAAACCCTGAAAACAAAATAAAAGAACAAGGCCGTAGATCTGTCTGACAGAAACATGAGTTCCCAGGTTAAACCTGTTGGGTTCAGGTTGAACAGCAGCGACAGAACCAATGAGGGGATTCGTCCTCTGGCTGAAACGCGTTGTTCATGTTATCTGTCTGAAGTGGAGAGGAAACTCAAAACCCAACTCACAGCAGGCGGTATAGGAACGTCTGCAGGAACACGACTTTGACCTCATGGAAACTGAAAAGACAGAAAACTGCACCGATATCGGTGCTAATAACAGCTGGAGCTGATTAGCTCATTAACTCAGCACATCTGTAAGTGGTTACTGGAGAGTGATTTACAGCGAGAAGCCTGCACAGTATCAGCGTGAAATGTTTGTTACACACATCATTTTTACCATGTCGGGTTGATTTATTCACTGTGAAAGATGATTGGTGCAGCCAAGACCCATTCATCCTTTCATCTATGTACCATTAGTGGTAAACATATTCCATATCAGGATGATTAGTAAATGTCACTTTGGGACTTAATGAGTTAAGTTCAGATATAAAACCTCATCAGGAAGAGTCTGTAGGAACCAACGTTCTTGTTACGCCAGTGTCTCTGTTGGTTTTTATGGGTTAAAGTTGTAGTGTTTTAACACCAGGTTCACATCACGTCTCTAAAGTCTCATATACTTCCTGGTATCATGTGATCCTTCTTACCTTATGATTGTTTTTAGCTTGATAACAACCAACAGGGGGAAAAGTGTTATTCTGCCTAATTAACCCATAAAGTATCCTTAAAGAGAAATGATGTGTGTTATACCATAGACCACATGGGCCACACATTTATAAAGGTTTTTTTTTTTTCAGAATAATACTTTTTATTCCCAAAGATCTGTATTTTGGCGTTAATGGTGAACATATTCCATATTAAGATGCTTAAGGGACTTAATGAGTTAAGTTCAGACATAAAACCTCATAATGATAAGTCTGGGGGAACCAACGTTCTTGTTACCCCGGTATCATGATGGTAATGACTTTCTACTCTTGTTTGTCTCTGCAAAACTCTTCAATCTACTGAACCCTGGTGTCTTGGCCCTTTGTATTTGGAGTTTTTTTTTTATTCTTTCTAACACTTTAAAATCATTTGTTTTCATTTGACCCTCCATCCAAAATCACCAAATTTCTTGTTACACCGTTGTCTCTGTGGCTCCTTATGGGTTAAAGGAGCAATATTCAGCTTTTTGTGTTTTTTAGAACGTCAGAATTCTATGCTGGAAGATAAGCGTCTTCATCTAGATTCGTCTAACATCTCATTTTTGTCTTTTCCTCCAGGAACTTTAAACCAAAACAACTGGGCCAAGAAGTTTCCGTCGTGCAGCAACGCCAAACAGTCGCCCATCAACATCGAGGAGGACCTGTCCCAGGTGAAGCTGCAGTACCAGAAGCTGCGGTTCCACGGCTGGGAGAACCCGACGACCGACAGAACCACCATCAAGAACGATGGCAAGACAGGTACAAAAAAGCTAACTTTGTAAAAAAAAAGTTCACAAGTGCTGTGTTTTACCCTTACCTCCAAGATGCGTTCAACCTAACCAGGATCGGGCAATCCTGGTCCAATCCAGGTTTTTGTTCCAACCAGGCAGTAACACACCTGATTCTACTAATCACTTCTACTCTGGACCTTCATTAGTAGAATCAGGTGTGTTACAGCTTGGTTGGAACAAAAACCTGGATCCACGCCGGCCCTTCTGGACCAGGATCGCCCATCTCTGACCTAACAGAATGGAATCTGAGCCCAAATTTTTCCCCTTAAAGTTCAAGTTAAGTGAAAGCTTAAACCTCAAGAGAGTTTCCATG
This sequence comes from Eupleurogrammus muticus, assembly GCA_036785175.1. NCBI lineage: Eukaryota > Metazoa > Chordata > Actinopteri > Scombriformes > Trichiuridae > Eupleurogrammus > Eupleurogrammus muticus. The sequence goes on from JAYKQN010000035.1 coordinate 300,217, forward strand.
AATCTTAGCAGATTTCATTAGCAGGTGTCTGTCAATCAAACCAAAGCCATCTCCTTCCTCCTTTATCCCAAAGTTTTGACTTTCCTGTTTGTTGTAATGACAATGGACAGGTAGCAGGTGATAAAACTTATTTCTTATAGAGCGGCGTTGTCCTGTCAAGGATACGGTTACCGTCCTCATTTGACAGGATGGAGGGCCTTTTATGTATTTCCTCCCTCGCTCTCTCCCTAAGTGGTGTGAAACACAATAACCTACAGTGTGCATTCAAGGCAATTGTTAAGTGAAATTGTAGACAAGAGAGGGATCCCGCCTCGCCTTTGCGAAAAAGCTCCAAACAGACGGGTCCAGCGCTTCTTAGCAACGGGACTCTCAGCGAAATAAGAAGCACTCTGTTGTGCTGGTTGTTTGGTTGCCAGCTGCACCAAAGGCTTTTATTAATGGGGATGTTTGGTGGACAATCTGAGCACAATTCAGGCCGACAGTACTTAAACCTGTTTTTATCAGCAAACAAATGGGCCCAGTGTAGGTTCAAGGCACGGACTGCCATCCATACACACTCTTTATAAAGCTCTCGAGCTGTCAGGCGTACACACCACAGCCACAAATGGAAGATTTCAGTCTCAGGGGGGGAAAAAAGAAGCAATGGACGGACCGTATGCATCGCTCCATGCCTTTTTACTAACTTTTTCAACACAAATTAATCCGTTGTGTCAATATTAGCCCGCCCTTGTGGGGGGATTGGGTTTTGGATGGAGGGTTAAATGAAAACAAATGAGGTCTAACACATACAGTTTAAAGTGGTGGAAAGATTAAAAAAAAAAACTCCAAATGCAAAAAAGGTCTAGGACACCAGGGTTCAGTTGAATGAAGAGTTTGCAGAGACTGAATTTCATGAAAATTGTGTTTTTTCTGTAGAAAGTCATTACCACCATGATAGCACCATGTACCAAGAACGTTGGTTCCCCCAATCTCTTCCTTATGAGGCTTTATGTCTGAACTTAACTCATTAAGTCCCTTAAGCATCTTAATATGAGATATGTTCACCATTAATGAAATATAGTATTATTCTGAAAAAAAAAACAACTTCATAAATGTGTTCTATGTGGCCCACTTGGTCTATGGTGTAACCCACATCATTTCTCTTTAAGGATACTTACTTTATGGGTTAATTAAGCAGATTAACACTTTTTTTCCCCTGTTGGTTGTTATCAAGCTAAAAACAATCATAAGGTAAGAAGGGTCACATGATACCAGGTAGTATATGAGACTTTAGAGACGTGATGTGAACCTGGTGTTAAAACACTACAACTTTAACCCATAAAAACCAACAGAGACACTGGTGTAACAAGAACGTTGGTTCCCCCAGACTCAGACTTCATTATGAGGTTTTATGTCTGAACTTAACTCATTAAGTCCCAAAGTGACATTTACTAATCATCCTGATATGGAATATGTTTACCACTGATGGTACATAGATGTTAGAATACAGATATTTGGGAATAAAAAGTATTATTCTGAAAAAAAAACTTTATTAATGTGTTCTATGTGGCCCATGTTTTCTATGGTATGACCTTTAAGGATAAATGGGTCTGGGTTCTTCTGGGTTAAAATGGAGGCTGTGATGTACAGTAAAGCACAGAAAGATGAAACACACAGCTCTACCTTTTTATACCATCAAAGAATCCTGATCTTTTGTCCGGTCCAACAAAGAGCAGATCCTCCTGGTGGTTGAGTCATTGTTGGATAGAAGCTGGAGCTGGTCGACTGCACCACGTACCAGGCTTTTGATCTGCTGCACGTTTTGCAATCCGTCATTTTCAGCAAAAAGAAAGAACAGAAATGGTGGATGCATAGCTTCAAAAGCCTTGATTCAGAGATTGGTTTTATCTGGGTGGAGAAGTTCAAAGTCATTTAGAACACGAGGTACTTATACTTGAGTATTCCCATTTGATGCTACCTTACTTCCACCCCACTACATAGAGTATATGGAGGTATAATGTACTATTGTACTTTTTAATTTCCAGATGCAGATTTGGCTCAATGGATAATATGAAAAGCTTTTATAATACTAGTGTGTTTCAACCTTTTTTGTGTTTTGCAACTTTAACGCGAGGTCAGGTCTCATTTCAGATGCTTTTTTTTATGAAATAGATTCATTGCAATAACTCAATCAAATGATCCAATATTTCACTGAAAAAAAATCATAGATTGGAGAAAACAACTGAAAACAGATTTGTTTTAGAGGCTTTTTTTTCTCTCCTCTCCCATTAATCACCTCCTGCCCCCCAGATTTACGTGGTGGGGCTCGACCCCTGGGGGGGAACCACTGGACTGAACCAGCCAACTATATATAAGTAGTTCATAAAAGTCCTGACAGCTCGTTAAAGGCTGTGTGCACTTATATAGTATGTTTCAAATTTACTTTATATATGCTATATATGGGGCGGCGAGGTGGGTAGCACTGATGCCTCACAGCAAGAAGGTCGCAGGTTCAAGACCGCCTTAGGCCTGGGTCTGGGACCTTTCTGTGTGGAGTTTGCATGTTCTCCCCGTGTCTGCGTGGGTTTTCACCGGGTACTCCGGTTTCCTCCCACAATACAAAACATGCTCAGGTTAATTGGCAACTCTAAATTGCCCGTAGGTGTGAGTGTGTGAGTGAATGGTGTGTGAATGGTGTGTGTGCCCCACGATTGGCTGGCGACCATCTGGGGTGTATCCCTGCCTCTCGCCATAAATGCGCTGGGATAGGCTCCAGCAGACCCCTGCGACCCTGAAAAGGAATAAGCGGGATAGAAAATGGATGGATGGATGGATGCTATATATGCTTATAAAGTTCATAGTTAAAAGTGGTTATCAGCATATTCTCATATAATTCTCGGTCAGTTTAATAATTTAACAATGATTGAGTCTAAAATCATAACAATATAATATACATTCTACAGTGGCAATTTTTAAAAATAAATAAAAGTAATAAATTATTAGTTATATATATATATATATCTATATATATATATATATATATATATATATATATATATATATATATATATATATATATATATCTATATATATATATCTATATATATATATATATATATATATATATATATTGTTCAGTCAATAAATGTTGAAATAAGATTCCAAAAATTATGATATGTTGTTTGCTGTTGACCAAAGCCCACAGATATAAATATATATAATATAAATATATCTGGATGGCTGCAGGTTTCTGTTCCAACCAGCAGTAACACCTGATTCTACTAATCAACCACTTGCTGAGGACCTTAATTAGTGAATCAGGTGCTGCTGTGGGGTTGGAATGAAATCCTGCAGCACAGTGGTGATCCAGGACCTGAGTCTGACCCCCCTGGGTCAGTCTATAACGTGTCTGCGTCTCTCTCGTTTCCAGTGGCCGTGGACGTGGATGGAGACTTCTACGTCAGCGGGGGGGGCCTCAGGTCAAAGTTCAAAGTGGGCCGGATCACCTTCCACTGGGGGCGCTGCAACGCCTCCTCAGAGGGCTCCGAGCACAGCCTGGACGGCGTCAAGTATCCACTGGAGGTGAGACGGCTCCAAACGTGGAGCTCAGCAGCTGATGCTCCATCCTGCTGTTTCCATTTTTATCATTATACAGGAAAAATATTTAACTGGGAAATACGAGTTTTAATAGAATAGAATAGATACATGAATATGAATATCTGATATAGTATCTGATGAGGTCTAAACCTGTACTACTACTGTACTAGTACTATAGTAGTACTGTGGTCTGAACCTGTACTACTACTGTACTAGTACTATAGTAGTACTGTGGTCTGAACCTGTACTACTACTGTACTAGTACTATAGTAGTACTGCAGTCTGAACCTATACTACTACTGTACTAGTACTATAGTAGTACTGCAGTCTGAACCTATACTACTACTGTACTAGTACTATAGTAGTACTGCGGTCTAAACCTGTACTACTACTGTACTAGTACTATAGTAATACTGCAGTCTGAACCTGTACTACTACTACTGTACTAGTACTATAGTAGTACTGCAGTCTGAACCTATACTACTACTGTACTAGTACTATAGTAATACTGCAGTCTGAACCTGTACTAGTACTATAGTAGTACTGCAGTCTGAACCTGTACTACTACTGTACTAGTACTATAGTAGTACTGCAGTCTGAACCTATACTACTACTACTGTACTAGTACTATAGTAGTACTGCAGTCTGAACCTATACTACTACTGTACTAGTACTATAGTAATACTGCAGTCTGAACCTGTACTACTACTGTACTAGTACTATAGTAGTACTGCAGTCTGAACCTATACTACTGTACTAGTACTATAGTAGTACTGCAGTCTGAACCTATACTACTACTGTACTAGTACACAAGTAGTACTAGTACTACTTGTGTACTAGTACTAGTGACATTGTTTTCCTGCAGATGCAGATCTACTGTTATGAGGCCGATCGCTTCGACTCCTTAGACGAAACCATCAAAGCTGGAGGCAGAATCACAGCGTTAGCCGTGCTGTTCGAGGTGAGACACACACACACACACACACACACACACACGCTAACCAACAATAATTAGAGCGTTTATGTTTCTGTGTGTTTTGCAATCCAAAGGTATTTCACCAACCCTTGTAACGCCCCGGGGGGTCTGACTAATACTTGGAACATACGCTACATAACATCCCATAAAGCGCTCCGGCGTTGTTAACACTCTTTAATATTACAGTAAATAGAACAGACTTAATCTATGAGGATATTTTAGTCCACAACTCAGGTCATTGACCTTCTATTGCATCAACTATTTATTTAAACATGGTAAATATATCAGAGAAAAAGCTGTAACCATAGTCTAAGTACAGTTCATGCTATGTAAGTGAATGGGACTCAATTAGGCTGTATGCATTTCCATAGAACAAGTTGTTTTTAATATTTAAAAAAAAACCTATAAGAATAAAATTAAATTAAATGTAAAGTTGAATTTATAACATCAAAATTGAATAAGAAATTAAAACACAACCTTAGCTTTGAGACAATGATGCTCACATGTCAAATGCGGACTGGTCATGTGACCTCATAAATTGTAGGTCCTTCAAAATAAAAGCCCCCTGTTCACACCTCACTGTAAAAACATGGATTTTTATATCACAGCTTTTTTTTTTAGAAATATTAAGATAAACTAATTATTCCCACATGGCAAGTATTAGAATTAAGCATCAGGTGATTCAACTTCAAACCATGTGCACACCTGCCGGCCAATCAGGAAGCAGCATTCACCCGGACCATTGCATGAATTCTGATATCGCCGAGGCCAGATTTACATGACTCATTTCTGGCATCAGTTCATAAATATCTGATTTGGAAAAAAAGTGTATCTGAAAATGCTAAAAGTTGTCAGGTTTACCACAGAGAAGGACGTTAATGATGACTTTGGGGAATAGATCAGAGTCACTGCAGTAGTTTCCACACCATCGTACTGCAGTAAAACCTGAGTGATTCATATATTTTGGCTCTTCAGTTCAGTTCCACACATTTCTGTCTTTTCCTGTGTGTGTAGTCATGTTGCCTCGGGTTGCGTTGGCATGTTCCAACCAACGGAGGCCATGTTGGAACCAAACTTACAAGAATCGTCTGATGCAAAAGCTGCAGGGTGCGAAAAACCACAAGCAGACATTAAAAAAAAGCTGGTGGATTTGTGCTGTTTTCGCTCTGCCAGCTGCTTGGCAGACGACCTGACCTTCGTCTGGACACTTTCAACTCTCCAGAATCCACGTTGGGGTGAATCCGGTGGCTTCGTCTTTTAAAGGGAACCTTGGTGAAACTCTTGTCTGAGTCTGGCCTGGAGCTCTCGCTCTCTCTGCTCTTCTGTGAAATCGATAATGCTTTTTAAAAAGTTGCGCTGTGTGTGTTTTTTTTTATTATTGAGCTGAACATTCACCGAGCACATCCGAAAGTTCCCGTCCTTAAACTCTGACTCAGGGATATTTATGTGGAGACAAAAGTATTCAAAATATAACCCTCTACTTCTGGGTTATTATTTTGACATGGTAAAAAATTGGGTGTTTTAGGAATAAGAAAAATTTGTGAACATGGTCTTAGTGTAGTTTAATGCTATGTAAGTCAATGTGACTCCATTAGATTTTATGCACTAGGAATTTACTATATTTCCATATTGTTGCTGTATGGAAACAAATTTATTTCAGCTTATTAGAAAAAAATGATCAATCCAACCGATCCAACCCTGTCGATCTGTGCTCGGCTAGTTGTCCTCAGGACGACATGTGAGTCGGTGAAAAATCACGTTTGACGAGATGAGAAAGTCAAAAACTTTTTAATCTACCGTATGTTTTATAACAGAAAATGAAGAAAACCTGAGACCAAAAATATGAAAAATGTCATAATCAACAACAAATAAATAAAAAAAGTCTCAGTATATGAGATGATATCATTTCATAAATTTAATTCTTTTTTGTATTATTTTTCCATTTATTGGATTTATTGATTAAAATATATTCTAAATGTATTTGTGATAAATGATAAATTATTATAAAACTTTTCATCAGGTCTCTATAAATGTACATTTTGTGTTCATGTTGGTTTCTCGCCATTTAAAAGTCCATTTGTACAAGTTTTTATTACAAATGGGATTTGTTTTTTACATTAAATTTAAATGGTTTAACTCAAAAAATGTAAAGATCCTCTAAAAGTAATATTTAGATGTTTTGCCTAATTGAGATTGATTGTTATTTAGTGAATTTTAGCTCAATAAGCTCAGGTTGTTTTTCATTCACGAATAAAACATGGATTTCTGAAGCTTGATTCTTCACCTGCCATGATAATGTAATGTCCTTGAATTTTAAATGTTTATTTGCAGAAAAAAGTAGATATGTGATTAATTAAAAATCCTCTAGATAATTAGATACATTTTTACAGAAAGGCCCAGTCAAACCTCGGCCATATCGCTGCTGTTGTGTTGCAGAATCTTCCTGCAGGATCACCCCACGCTGCCAATCAACTTCAAATTAGTTGTTATAACGAATTAGTTGTTAAAAAAAATTCTAAATGAAAGAAAACTTTCGGTTCAAATTGTATGTCCTTCAAAATAAAAGCCTCTATTTTCACACCTAATTGTGAAAACATAGATTTTATATCACAGCTTTTTAGAAAAATTAAGATAAAGTAACATTATGTAATAGAGGGTAAAGTAAAAGTACCGATAAAGCAATGTCAGGATACTCCATTAAAAGTAAATGAGTTTTGCAAGTGATACCAGTTTGGTGTAGTTGAAATATTGCAGCAAAAATTGTGTTTTGGTCCTTTGGCTGATGTATTATTATAGAAAACATCATCGACATGTTAATGTTGTACCTGATGTTTCACTGCTGCTGATGTGATTTTACAGAATTTGCATGAAGAAACACAAAAAAACACCACTTTAATCCAGGTTAAAAATGTATTTCATAGGTTCTAACAGACATTCCCTTACGAAAATTAACCATGGCTTTACCATGGGAAATACCGTGGTTTTACCATGGTTTTTTGGGTAACCATGGTTAACCATGGTTTTTTTGTGGTAACCATGGTTATACTATGGTTTTTATGTAGTAACCATGGTTCTACCATGGTTTTTGGATACCATAGTATTACTATGGTTGGTTCATGGTACTTCCAAAAACCATGGTAGAACCATGGTTACTACATAAAAACCATAGTATAACCATGGTTACCACAAAAAAACCATGGTAAACCATGACCCAAAAAACCATGGTAAAACCACGGTATTTCCCATGGTAAAACCATGGTTAATTTTCGTAAGGGATTAAATCTATTTTTTCCTTCATTCTATTGGTAGTCTGTTTTGCTCATATAGAAATAAAGGCCTGTCTCTAATTGTGGCCTGGTTCCAATAAAGGCCTCAATGCACCACAGTAAATAAAGTTCTGGGCTTTTAGGAAAAAGAAGTGATGCTGATCTTGATGTGATTTTAGAGAATTTGTAAAAAGGAAAACGAAAAAAACACCACTTTAATCCAGGTTAAACATGCATTTCATTCATGCTACTAAAATTTTTACAGAGTAAAGTATTAACATTTTTTCCTGTAATGTAATCACACAAACACAGTGATTTTTGATGTTTCACTGCTGCTGATCTTAACTTAATTTTAGAGAATTTGTATGAAGAAAAACAAAAAAATAAACACCACTTTATACCAGGTTAAAGATGCATTTTAATTCATGCTACTAAAATTTTTACAGAGTAAAATATTAACTTTTTTTCTGTAATGTAATCACACAAACACTGCTGATCTTAACTTAATTTTAGAGAATTGGTATGAAGGAAAAACAAGAAAACACCACTTCAATCCATTGTTACTGACATTTATACTGAGTAAAATATTAACTTTTTTCCATAATTCCTTAAATTACTGAGTTACAGCAGAAATCGATGCATTACAGTACTTTTGCAACACATGGTCACATACTCCATAAGTACTAACTTGTACTGCCAGGTTTATGGGACATTTTTTTCTGTAATGTAATAAAACATTACTGAGTGACAGCAAAAAGCAATGCATTACAGTGATCCATCACTTTTGCACATGTTAGTTACTGTCCTTCACTTCATATGTTACTATATGCGAGAACCAACATTTCCATCCAATATGCATCCAAATGTTGACAGGAACCTCCTCTGAGTCTTCAGGGTTTAATAACAGTGATTTGTGATGTTTCACTGCTGCTGATCTCGATGTGATTTTAGTGAATTTGTATGAAGAAAAACTAAAAAATGCATTGTAATGCACGTTACTGACATTTATACAGAGTAAAATATTACAGGTTTTCCTGCAATGCCTTACATTACTGAGTTACAGCAGGAATCAATGCATTACATTACTTTTGCAACACATTACTCCCAATGCATACTCCATACATACTAACTTGTACTGCCAGGTTTTGAGTTGATTCAGTATTTAATATATATGTATATATATGTATACATGTATATATATATTTTTTATTCCTCTCCACAGACGAGCGTCGAGGACAACGAGAACTACGCGTCCATCATCGACGGCATCAACAGCGTGAGCAGATTCGGTACGTGGGTCGCCCCCCCTCATGCCCCCCCCCCAGCTTCGTCTCTCTTCCTGTTTGCTTTCTCATGCAATAGGAATTTTCCATAGAAGTTTAATAATAACATTGAATTAAATGTAAAGTTATAACATCAAAATTGAATAAGAAATTGAAAGACATGGAGACACTGATGCTCACATGTCAAATGCAGACTGGTCATATGACCTCATAAATTGTATGTCCTTCAAAATAAAAGCCCCCTGTTCACACCTCACTGTAAAAACATACTTTTTTATATCACAGCTTTTTTAGAAAAATGAGGATATATTAATTATTCCCACATGGACACATTATGCAAGAATTAGAATTAAGCATCAGGTGATTAAACTTCAAACCATGTGCACCTGCCGGCCAATCAGAAAGCAGCATTCAAAGGACCATTGCATGAATTCTGACATCATTTCATAAATATCTGATTTGAAAAAAAGAGTATCTGAAAATCCTAAAAGTTGTCAGGTTTGCTTTCTCACGCCTCATCACCTCCGTGCAGGTAAGAGCGCCGAGGTCGCGCCCTTCGAGCTGCGGGGGCTGCTGCCCAACTCCACCGACAAGTACTTCGTGTACAACGGGTCGCTGACCACGCCGCCCTGCAGCGAGACGGTGGAGTGGATCGTCTTCAAGAACACGGTGGCCGTCTCTGACGAACAGGTGGGGGTGGTGGATTTATTCAGGTGGAAGCTGTCCATCAAAACGATGGATTACTGACAGGAACCAATGGGAACGGCTGCAATGGGTCAGTGACAAACACTGTGGTGCAATCCAAAAATTTATTTATTTTTATCATTTATCAATCTTTTTCAGTAACAATTTGATAATTTAGATCAAAAATTTTATTTTTTGTTAAAAAAAAAAAGATGCAATTTTTAACTTTACACAATTTTTGTGTAAATTGTGTAAAATTGTGAAGTTTTCAGAAGCATTCATCAGGTCTCTCAAAATGTACATTTTTATTATAGATAAAATTATTCATTAATTTTATTATAGATATAGATTAAATATTAAAAGTGTATCCTTCTTTTTCATATACAACCATTGACATTTCATGTCAAAAATTGCACAGAAATTGTGTTTTTGTAAAAGAAATCACATGAACACAAAATGTACATTTAAAGAGACCTGATGGATGCTTCTTAAAACTGGATTTTAACAAGTTTTTAACTTTCTCATCTTGTCAAACATCATTTGTCACTGAACTGACCAGGAAATAAGCTGAAAGCAGCCGTGGAATCAGCAGCAACACAACGATGTTAAAACACACATTACAACTACATACCCTTAATCCCAAAATGATTCCTACCCTGTCAAATACAAGGGATCTCTTTATTTTTTCACTAACAAATTAGTATTTCACTTCAGTTTTTACTTAAATAGACACAAAGAAAGTCTGAAGTCATAATTGATTTGTGTTTTGTTAGAACGTGTAAATAAACGGAGTGAAAACCAAAAATCACATCAACAAATGACTATGATATAGAAAGCTCCTGCAGGGCATGCTGGGAAATCTGTCTTTATATATATACACTTTATAGTTGAAGACTTTCTTTGGTGTCCTATTTAAGTAAAAACTGAGGTGAAATACTCATTTTTAAGTGAAAAAAATAAAGAAATCCCTTGTATTTGATAGGGGCATGAATCATTTGGGGTATATATATATATATGTATATATATATATGTATATATATATACACATATATATATATATATATATATATATATATATATATATATATATATATATATATATATATATATATATATATATATATACATATATATAGAAACCAACAAGAACACAACATGGATATTTCCATAGACCTGATGAATGCTTCTTAAAACTGTATTTTTAAAAGTTTCAGACTTTCTCATCTTGTCAAACATGATTTGTCACTGACCCAGAATTAAACTAAAACCAGCAGCAATACACTGATGTTAAAACACGCCATTACAACTACACACATACTATCAGCTTAACAATATGCAGTAAAACTTCATTAGATTGTTAACACTGGAGCATCAGTGTACGAGACCAGAACTAAAACTAAAAAAGAAGCTGATAAACACATTCAGCAGCATTATAAACCACAGCAAAAGTGGAATCCACACACATTTCTTTTTCCTTTCAGTCTTTCCGTCTCATTCAGGCTGCGACTTCAGACTTTTGGGTTTTGTTCAAAGTGAAAAGACGAGCGACACAATTACAGTAATGTCCGTAAACAGCGTTTTAGAAATGAGCTGAAAGAAGGAATTATCATACCAGAAAACACCCGAGCTGTCAACAGGCCAGTGTGTGTGTGTGTGCGTGTGTGTGTGTGTGTGTGTGTGTGTGTGTGTGTGTGTGTGTGTGTGTGTGTGTGTGTCCGCCTGCCCTCAGGCTTCGTATGATTGACAACCAGACACAGGCAGTATTTCCATCAAACAAATATTGGCTCACAAAAGATCTTTACGGTTTTTAAGATGAAACGAACTGACACACACACACACACACACACACACACACACACACACACACACACACATGCATGGACATGTGAGAATGCACACACAAAATGTTTTTGACAAAAAGGGTTGCAGCGTTTGACATTTGCTGAGGCTCAGATGTCACACACACACACACACACACACACACACACACACACACACACACACACACACACACACACACCTTTGTATGCTGTGTGGATTCATGACTTTTATTCATTACCGTTTTAATGGAACACTGTTTTTGTCAGTAGATATTTCCAATAATTATCCAAATAACAATTATTTTCATTATTGATTAATCTATTTATTATTTTACCAAACAGTTTAGTTTAGTTTAGTTTTTAGTCTGAAAAATAAAATTAAAACGTGTCAGCATCCTCAAATGTCTTGTTTTTTAAAGATAATTAATTTACTGATAATAGGACTAAAGAACCAGAAAATAATGTCTGAGAGGCTAGAAATAAAAAATGTTAAATTTTCTTTTTTTTAAATAATACTCATATTATTCATTACAGATTAATTAATCATCGAAATTAGGGACAATGCCCAAACTGTCATGTGGTATAATCCTAAAAACTATATATGTATATGTAATTAAATGCTTAAAATAATGATTAAAATAATGCTTCTTAAACTGTATTTTAAAAGTTTTCTGACTTTTTCCTTCCTCGCCACTGGCCCTTTTATTTGTTGTCCACTAATTGATTAATTGACTAATTGGTCTAATTAGCCTCACTCTGAGCTATTCATGTTTTTTTCAGTTAAAACATGTGTAATAAACTAAATAAAACAGAATCATCTCCATCCATCCATCCATCCATTGTCTATCCCGCTTATTCCCTTTCGGGGTCGCAGGGGTCTGCTGGAGCCTATCCCAGCGCGTTAAGGCGAGAGGCAGGGATACACCCCAGATGGTCGCCAGCCAATCGTGGGGCACACACACCATTCACACACCATTCACTCTCACACTCACACCTATGGGCAATTTAGAGTTTACCAATTAACCTGAGCATGTTTTTTGTATTGTGGGAGGAAACCGGAGTACCCGGGGAAAACCCACGCAGACACGGGGAGAACATGCAAACTCCACACAGAAAGGTCCCAGACCCAGGCCCAAGGCGGGTCTTGAACCTGCGACCTTCTTGCTGTGAGGCAACAGTGCTACCCACCGCACCACCGTGTCGCCCCAGAATCATCTCAGTCGAGATAAATGATTTTTATTATCCTCTTGCACCTTATTTGCTTCATTTCCATAGAAGCGTGTTAATCCGTGTACCGGCTGATCCAGGTTTTCCATGGCGTGTCTCGGCTGGTCGACATTCCGCCTCGCCACGCCGCCACCGCCCTGTAGTTTGAAGTCGCGACTAAATTGCTGCAAATGGGTTCTGTTGCTCTGCGTGACTCAGACGCTGATGAGCGACGTGTAATCAGGTGTGAATACAACTCACCTGAGCGCATACAAAGGATTAAAGGGCTGTAATAGCGTGATTTAAAGCCCACTCACTAAACTGCAGCACGTCACGGATAATGAATGCTTGTTAAAGCCTCTATAGAAAAGATTTGATAAGTTCATTGTGTTTAAAAACATCAGGCTGGTGATTTTCAGCATTTTTTGTGGTTGTCAACGAATCTCATGTGTGGAGCCAAATGGAAAAAGGCTATAAATGCTATAAATGTGACTTTGTTTTCTGAAATAAATGTAGTTTTCTGAACGTTTTCTGAAGTATAATCCACTGTTGCTATAATACCTAAAGAGTCCAGGAACAACACAGCTATAAACTAGGAAAAGTGTTTGCTGTTTTTTCTATTGGCTTCAGATGTAGTACTCAAGAACTGAAATGATTAATAAAACGGTCAATTAAAAGTTAATTGGAACATTTTTAATTACTTATATTCACTTTACATCAGGGGTGTCAAACTTAATTCAGTTCATAGGACACATTTAATGCAATTTGATGTCAACTGGGCCAGACCAGTAAAAATAGGTAGAAAATAATGTATTGACAACTCTATACACTATTTATTGACCTTCAATTTACAAAAAACTAGAGCAATGACATAAAAAAGGTAGCTTGTTCTTAAATATAGGCCCCTGTGACCAGAAACAGGAAGGCGATTCCACAGGAGAGGAGCCTGATAGTTGCAGGCTCTGCTGCCATTTTAATTTTATAGATTCTGGAACCTGTTATCAGCTGCATTATGGGAGCTCAGTGTTCTGGATGGGTTAGATGGAACTATGAGATCCTTATTTAACGAAATCTAGTTATCTACAGAAAAGGGCAGGAGGTGTTGAGGCATGAAAAGATAGAATGATGGCACATTAAGAGGATTAAAAGTACAGTGTATGCGTCTCCATGACCATATGAGGTGGTCTTCAGAAATGCTGTAAACACGTTTTAGATCAGAACTAACTAAAGCTGCTTCAAAAAGGAAAGTTTTAACCTGTTCTTATATGTAGGAAGATGATTCCACAGGAGAAGAGCCTGATAGTTGCAGGTCCTGCTGCCATTATAATTATAGAAAGTCTGGGAAACTTATCAGCTGCATTATGGGAGCTCAGTGTTCTGGAAGGGTGATCTGGAACTATGAGATCCTTAATTAAGAGAATCTAATTAGAAAAGGACAAGAGGTGTTTGCCATGAACAGATAGAACGATGGCAGTATAGACATTGAAGGCACATTAAGAGGATCTAAAGTACAGATCTTCAGAACTAACTAGAATCTGCTTCTAAAAGGAAAGTTTTAACCTGTTCTTGAATGTAGGAAGATGTGTCTGCCCCCCTGGACCAGAAACAGGAAGGCGATTCCACAGGAGAGGAGCCTGATAGTTGCAGGCTCTGCTGCCATTCTAATGAACTGCTTCCTGTTTTATTCCAGCTGGAGATGTTCTGCGAGGTGATGACGATGCAGCAGGCCGGGTACGTGATGCTGATGGACTACCTGCAGAACAACTACAGGGGGCAGCAGCAGCAGTTCATGGGACAGGTGTTCTCCTCCTACACCGGCATCGAGGAGCTGCTCACACCAGGTCACCGTCATCTACGTTACAGGATGATCTGTTCATATTCCACATCACGTGTCAAACCCTTTTATGTGCACAGTGTTGTATGATTTATCGAGATGCATTCAAGCACTCCTCATTAACCCTGAAATCTATTCCTAATTGGCCACCAAAGTTGTTTAAAATCCAAAAAAGGTTCCATTTCTGTTTGATATTCAGCCTAGAAACACAAAACCATAGACTCCAATATTTATACCATTGATTCGAATATTTTTACAACTTCATACATATTTATGTGCACGTTGCACAGTTTGCTTACTGCTCATAAAAATCTAATTTTAACTCTCCATTTCATAGTGTTTCCATATGGCAAAAATTACTTTATCTTCATTCTATCTAAAAAGCTGTTTATATAAAAAATGTTTTTACAGTTAGATGTGAAAAGGGGGCTTTTATTTTGAAGACAATTTATGAGGTCACATGACCAGTCCCTTTTGCTCATGGACTTGGTTGACTTTTATTCAAAATGTTGGAGATTGGATTAATTTTGATGTTATAATTTTTTTTTCTAACATGCTAAAATAGATGTGTTGCCATATGGAAAATTCCTAGTGCACAAAACCTACTGCAGTCCTGTTGACACACATAGCATGAAACTATCCTAAAACTATATATTTTTAAATATATCTGTTGTTTAGGCCATTTATGCAGTAAAAACATTCAAAGCAGATCTTACCATATGTCTTGTATTTGGTACAATTAGTCCAATATAAAGTAGAATTTTTTTTACTTATTGCAAGATTTATTCCTTCATTTTAGTCAATTTAATATATATTTTTTAGAAAATGTTTTATTTATCAAGACTAAATGGACAGAAAAATGTTAAAAAGTGTAAATTATCTGCCAGTGAAATAACATAATTCTACTCAATATTGAACTAATTGCACGAATTACAAGACGTTTTCACTTGTTAGGATTTAATCTTTTGCAGTCCTGAACCTTGAAGGTGAGTTTTATATGACCAAAATAATCAGTTATCATGTAGAATATGTTTAATTGGCATATTAAAGCAACAGTCAGGTGACCATATGAATAGTCTTGCAATTTCAAGCTTTTTCCTGTCGTAAAACAGCTCTGAAGTTATTTCAGTGTTTTGCAGACCGTGTCTCATACGTGTGATTTTACACCCCAGGTTAACCTCAGTGTAGAATACCTGCTGAATGCTAATTAAAGTCTGAGTGGATCTGAAATGATGGAGAGTAAAATAACAGCGGGACGTAAGAGTAGAGCTCCACTGACCTAAATAGAAGCTCGGTGGAAGCTGGAGGACGAGTCGATTAACCATCGATTTCACACGCTGGTGCTACTCCATAATTATTAATGAAGTGGTATTGATGTGCGGGGTTGTCCTGCTGTTTGAGTGATTTTCTATTTAAAAACAAAAAAAAGAGTATTAATATCTCTTTGCGGCCCTCCCAAGTTGTTTAAATCGTTGTTGTTGGTGACGCTCACATAACATCTTTTCATGAATTTTCTATTAAATCATCGACCTCAGACCCTCAGAAACGCTCCCATTCATTATTCATTATTCCACGCTGCTCAGCGGTGTCAAACCTCACTAATTAGTCGTCTGGAAATTTCATATCGTCAGCACTGGATTTGCCATGAATCCGCCTCCATTTATAAACTTCTTGTTCTTACAGTTGGATGTTTGAGCTTCACTGTGCAGCAGTTCGCTTTTATAAATTTAGCCACTGAAACTTTCTCTGTGCTCATTAAAAATCCAATTTTAAGCCTCTATTGCATATTATCTCCATATGGCAACAATTACTTTATCTTCATGATTTACAGTTAGGTGGGAAATAGGGGGGCTTTTATTTTGAAGGACATACAATTTATGAGGTCACATGACCAGTCCCTTTTTTTAAAATATGCAAATATGTAGAATTCCTAATGCATATAACCTAATGGAGTCACAATAATTTATATAGCACAAAGCTACCCTGAGACAACGTTCTCTTATATATATATATTTTTAAACTAATATTTACCAAATATAAGTAATATTTCATGCAACAGACTGTTAAGGGAGCGAGTGCGATTTGTGACATCACAACTAGTTTGGGAGCCAATCCTCACTCCTTACTTGCTCCACTTTGTTCAAGGGTCAGTAATAAATCACATAGAAAGTAAAAACTTTTTAATATGCAGTTTTAAGAAGAGTGTTTACATATAAAATCAAACATAGTGTAAAATTCTACCACAAATTTATGCAATTTTTTGATATAAAATGTCAAATAGTTAAATAGAATGATACATTTTAAATATTTAATCCATTTAAAATGTAAAACTCATGTGTTTTAATGTTTTAAAGCCTTTTTAAGAGAATTAAATTGGTTCCACGTTTTAAGGTTACGCCACGTGATGTTTTCACCATTGTCCTGTGTAGATCAGGTTCTAGGTTCCCCTGGTTCTTTCTGCCCTCTAGTGGTGTGAATCTCCACATCTCACAGTCTGTGTCGCTCTTGCTATTTTTCCGGGTGGGTGAACATAAGTCTGGAGATGCGTGATTTTCTTTTTTTTTTTTGTGCTGATCCGGTCTGACGGAGCTGATGCTCAGATCCTCTAATCCGTTGATGCCAGACCTCGGTGTGTCTGTCATCTGCATTAAATCTGCTCCTTAATCTCCAAAATGACCCAGAATCATTGTCAGCATGCAGGATAAAAAAACAAAGGGATTGTATAGAACAATAATAATATTATTAGTAATGATTTCCACACATCGAGGTGTCAGCTTCAATATAGAAATCCACAGAAATGCAAACACATTGGTTTATATAGAGATATTATCATGTGACAAAGACATCACATCATAAAACATCATTATCAACTCCTTCTTTGAATAATTTTACCATTATACCATAATTAAAGGTGAACTGAAGCATCGATGTGTTGAAAAATGGAGCATCCATCAGTAAATTGATGCAAAATTCTGTTCTTACTCTTCAATAGCAGGTGTTCATTATTATGGTCTTATTAATAAGACCATAATAAGTAAATTATGTGCTGACAGGAGATTAATTCCTTTCTGAAACTAAATCTGGGAAAAATATTGTTATTTACTCAAATGTTTCCATTAAACCGGTATGATACTGTATATTTTTTTATAAATCAGATTAGGCAAGGCAAGGCAAGTTTATTTGTAGAGCACAATTCATACACAGGGCAATTCAAAGTGCTTTACAGTTACACAAAATCACAAAAGGAAAATCATAAAACATAGAATTCATCATTAATTTAAAAAAGAGTGAAGAGTGTAGATAAGATACTTTCAGTTTTCATATGCACGGTTAAACAGAACTGTTTTCAGCCTGGTCTTAAACATTGTCAGCGTTGAGGCCTGTCTCACATTCTCTGGAAGACTGTTCCAGATTTTAGTTGTAGGTTAACAACTAGCTAACAAGTTAGCACGGATGTTAGCACGAATGCTAACAAGTTAGCACGGATGCTAACAAGTTAGCACGAATGTTAGCACGGATGCTAACATGTTAGCACGAATGTTAGCACGGATGCTAACAAGTTATGCTAACTAGTTAGCACTGATGCTAACAAGTTAGCACGGATGTTAGCATGGATGCTAACAAGTTAGCACGAATGTTAGCACGAATGTTAGCACTGATGCTAACAAGTTAGCACGGATGCTAACAAGTTAGCACGGATGTTAGCACGGATGCTAACAAGTTAGCACGGATGCTAACAAGTTAGCACGGATGCTAACAAGTTAGCACAGATTCTAACAAGTTAGCACGAATGTTAGCACGGATGCTAACAAGTTATGCTAACAAGTTAGCACTGATGCTAACAAGTTAGCACTGATGCTAACAAGTTAGCACGGATGCTAACAATTTAGCACAGATGTTAGCACGGATGCTAACAAGTTAGCACGGATGCTAACAAGTTAGCACGGATGTTAGCACGGATGCTAACAAGTTAGCACGGATGTTAGCACGGATGCTAACAAGTTATGCTAACAAGTTAGCACTGATGCTAACAAGTTAGCACGGATGCTAACAATTTAGCACAGATGTTAGCACGGATGCTAACAAGTTAGCACGGATGCTAACAAGTTAGCACGGATGTTAGCACGGATGCTAACAAGTTAGCACGGATGCTAACAAGTTAGCACGGGTGTTAGCACGGATGTTAACAAGTTAGCAAGGATGCTAACAAGTTAGCACAGATTCTAACAAGTTAGCACGAATGTTAGCACGGGTGCTAACAAGTTATGCTAACAAGTTAGCACTGATGCTAACAAGTTAGCACGGATGTTAGCACGGATGCTAACAAGTTAGCACGGATGTTAGCACGGATGCTAACAAGTTATGCTAACAAGTTAGCACTGATGCTAACAAGTTAGCACGGATGCTAACAATTTAGCACAGATGTTAGCACGGATGCTAACAAGTTAGCACGGATGCTAACAAGTTAGCACGGATGTTAGCACGGATGCTAACAAGTTAGCACGGATGCTAACAAGTTAGCACGGGTGTTAGCACGGATGTTAACAAGTTAGCAAGGATGCTAACAAGTTAGCACAGATTCTAACAAGTTAGCACGAATGTTAGCACGGGTGCTAACAAGTTATGCTAACAAGTTAGCACTGATGCTAACAAGTTAGCACGGATGCTAACAATTTAGCACAGATGTTAGCACGGATGCTAACAAGTTAGCACGGATGCTAACAAGTTAGCACGGATGTTAGCACGGATGCTAACAAGTTAGCACGGATGCTAACAAGTTAGCACGGGTGTTAGCACGGATGTTAACAAGTTAGCAAGGATGCTAACAAGTTAGCACGGATGTTAGCACGGATGCTAACAAGTTAGCACGGATGCTAACAAGTTAGCACGGATGTTAGCACGGATGCTAACAAGGCAAGGCAAGTTTATTTGTAGAGCACAATTCATACACAGGGCAATTCAAAGTGCTTTACAGTTACACAAAATCACAAAAGGAAAATCATAAAACATAGAATTCATCATTAATTTAAAAAAGAGTGAAGAGTGTCGATAAGATACTTTCAGTTTTCATATGCACGGTTAAACAGAACTGTTTTCAGCCTGGTCTTAAACATTGTCAGCGTTGAGGCCTGTCTCACATTCTCTGGAAGACTGTTCCAGATTTTAGCTGCAGAAAACTGGAATGTAGCTTCACCATGTTTAGTCCTGACTCTGGGCACCTGCAGGAGACCAGTCCCTGAGGTTCTCAGGGTCCTAGATGGCTCGTATGGCTCTAACATGTCATAGATGTATTTTGGTGCTAGACCATGAAGAGACTTGTACACAAGTAAAGCTGTTTTAAAGTCTATTCTCTGAGTGACAGGAAGCCAGTGCAGAGACATGAGCACTGGACTAATATGGTCATATTTTCTGGTTCTAGTCAGGACTCGAGCTGCAGCGTTCTGAATGTTCTGTAGATGTTTAACAGCCCGTTTAGAGAGACCAGTGAGCAGGCCATTGCAGTAGTCTAACCTGCTGGAGACAAATGCATGGATCAGTCTCTCCAAGCCTGGTTTAGACACTGTATTTTTGATTTTGGCAATGTTTTTTAGATGGTAAAAGGCTGTTGATATTGTTGACTTTATGTGGCTGTGAAAGTTCAGGTCTGAGTCCATTAGCACCCCTAGATTACAGTGCTGTAGTTAAA
Source organism: Eupleurogrammus muticus (assembly GCA_036785175.1). Classification (NCBI taxonomy): domain Eukaryota; kingdom Metazoa; phylum Chordata; class Actinopteri; order Scombriformes; family Trichiuridae; genus Eupleurogrammus; species Eupleurogrammus muticus. Next base: position 320,548 of record JAYKQN010000035.1, read on the forward strand.
CAAGTCGAATTTCATAGCAGATTTTTTATTTTTTCACTTCACCACAGACATAGCAATCAACAATTAAATCAATATTATTGATTTTTTTTCTTTTTTTTTTAATTAGACTATGTTTATTTGGTTTATACGGTTAATTGCAATTTGTCAATTATTTAATAATTCATGGTACATTAACAATTTAGATTTTTCATCTATAAAACAAATCTCATGTTTGGAGCCAATTTAACCATGAAGTGATTTACTAACAGGTACTGAAGCCATGGCGATTAATTAATGAATATTATTAATAGAGGCTGTTATTTAACACAGTGATAAAGTCAAGACTGAAAAAAGGTGAAGAATAAAAACCTGAAGCATCTGTGGCCACATCTTCTTCCTTATTATTATTATTATTATTATTTTAAATAAAGTAGACTCTGTGTTTATATGGAATTTATTTATCGAAATATACACATGCACCTGCTGTTTGAAGGGGACCTGGCAGGTAATAAAGATTCAGCTATTATTAGCTAAATATTTCATGTTTCCAAACTAACATTGGGTTTTTTAACTAAGTACTAATACTTACTTAAAAAACGTGTAGATATTACGTAATATATGATACTTTAATTAAGTAATGTATATGCGTGTAAAGCAAAATATGCCGTATTGTGCAAAATGAAATAGAAACATGTGAGTGAATCACACTGGTAGACGTGTTCATTAATTATGAAGAATTTAGTCACATTAGTTTTTTTGTTCACTTTACCATTTTGAATGCAGGACATTTACTATGCAAGTTTTACCTTGTGGTATTGGGGCTTTTTACTATACCTTTTTACTATTTACCCGTTGTCTTTTTTTAATCCCCCAGTGTGCAGCTCGGAGCCGGAGAACGTCCAGGCGGCGCCGTACAACCTCAGCAGCCTCCTGGTGACGTGGGAGCGTCCGCGGGCCGTGTACGACGCCAGCATCGAGAAGTACGCCGTCAGCTACGGGCCGGCCAACGCCGAGAAGCCCCGCCCCTCCGAGTACCTGACGGACGGGGACCAGGACGTGGTGAGTCCACGAGTCCAGAACAACCTCCTCCCCTCAGCATTCCGTCTGCTGGCTGTTAACTCGCTATTTAATAGTGTTTCCATCTGGCAAAGATTACTTTATCCTCATTCTATTTTATAAGCTGAAAGGTTTTTACAGTTAGGTGTTAAAAGGGGGCTTTTATTTTGAAGGACATACAATTTATGAGGTCACATGACCAGTCTCTTTTGACATGTGAGCATCATTGTCTCACAACCAAATGTTGACTTTTATTCAGAATTTTGGAAAATTTTCACCAAATAAACAATTGAACTTAACATCTGGAGTAAGTCAACTTTAATATAAACATATATATATTTTTTATATTTAATACAATTTTGACGTTATATTATTTCTAATATGCTAAAATAGATTTGCTTCCATATGGCAACAACATGCAAATATGGAAAATTCCAAGTGCAAAAAACCTAATGGAGTCACATAGCATAAAACTATCTTTATAAACCGTTTATTATACAATACTATACTATAAAAAGATTAAAAGCCTTTTTAATCATGTCTGAGTAAAATTCCATCCAATAGCAAGTTAAGGGAGGGAGATTGTGAGATCTGAATGCATTTTTTATGATTTTTTTTAGATAAATTGTCAAAAAAATCATTATTCTATCATTCTCATTAAGACTTAAAGCCCTGTATGTGTTCTGTGGTGGTGTAGGGGGTAGTGTTCTTGCCTCATAAGCACCAGACCCATGTTTGAGTCCTAGCTGAAGCATTTTTTCATGTCTATGACACTAAATATATTTTACAAAATAAAGAAAAAGTTCAGTCCAGCTCTGGATCACTCTTAAATATGAACTATAAGTATAAACTACACTGAAACTACAAGATGCGTTCACTGACCCTCAGAAAATCCAGACACTATCGTTTTATAGATGGATGGATGGATAAGTTGTTGTGAATTTGAAAACTAAAGATTTATTATAATTTCACCATTCTAGCACCATATCTACTTTTCTATAGAAATACTCACTTTCTACTGGTACTGAACTAGTTTTAAACTCCTAATCCGGTTATCTTATTTTTTAGGGGGCGATACTTGACGACCTGTTAGCCAACACCAGCTACGTCATCCAGCTGGTGGCGGTCTGCAGCAACGGTCTGTACGGACGCGTGAGCGACGTGCTGACGGTCACCATGCCGGTCGACGACCCCGGTAAGAGCCAGCGACAGCGAGCATAGAGATGACCCCCACAGATTATCCTACTACTGCAATACCGAAAATGCAGAATCAGGCTTCTTCTTTGCAATCGTTACACATGTTTAGCGTTTTATTTTTCAAAATAAAGCGCGTGTGTGTAGGAAGGCAGACTGTATTGCTGCCACAGGCCTAACTAGGTGTGTTTGGACCATACAAGCATGATCATATTTATTTATATATTATATATATATTTATAAATAGCCCACAAAAATGACTATATAATGGCTCCTTTAAATTAAACTGTTTTCAATTTTATAATTTAAATTACGATTTTTACCTTTTATTCTTTGGGTTTAGCTGAGATTATCACACAGACTGGAAAGAAAGTGAAAAGAGAAAAATACACCTGATGATCTATTTATATGAAACATATTTAATATATAATATTATTACATTATTCTGTGCTTGTTTGTCGCCGTGTTGGTTTTTATTCTTTATTCATTATCGTCTCCGTCTTCCCACTTGTCCTCCTTCTGAACCCTGAATGATATGGAATCCTATTTTTTTTTCTTGTTTCACCCTCCGTGTCCTTCATTCTGGGGTTAAGTGGCATCTTGTCACACACACACACACACACACACACACACACACACACACACTTTTTTTTAACTGTTTCCATCATTCCTCTGTTCACTCTAAACGTTCTCCCTCTATGTTCCTACATTTCTGTTTCTTAGCTCAGAGATCATGGCTTGGGGTTTGGGGGTCAAAGGTCATTTCCTGTGTGCCGTCATGTCACATGAAAAGCCAAAGCCGCCATCTTTCTGTGTTATGTTTTTTTCTTTTTATCACGTGACGTCCGTTCCTTCTGCCGCTCACAGTAAGAATCATTTGTTTGCATGTGCAGCAGCATTTTGTATTTTAACTTTGACTTTATATTAAATAAACTTAATGTCTTGTTACAAAGCAAAAGAAAAGAATCCCAGCATCGTGTTTCAGCGTCAGCTTGCATGAAAGAGTGATGTTCTTCAAAATCTCTGTGGCTGTATTTTTGCTTTTCAGTTAAACCAACTTAGTTCCAGCTTATTTGCATTTAATTTTTTAGCTTTTTGACATAAATCCATCTTTCATATATTCATCTCACATTTTTACTCTGAAATCCCTATTTTACTACTTCGAGCTGTTGTAAACATCCTTAACGATAAATTAAGTTAGTTGATCAACAGAAAATGAAATCTATGATTATATATATATTATATTATATATAAAGATTATGCAATAGTTTTCTATATACATCTATGCATACATATTTTGTTAGAGAAATTTAAAGATTGGATTGTGGTTGCTATTTATATTTTTAATATTCGTTAATACTAGTTTTTTTTTAGTAAATGCTTTAAATGTAACAGGAAAGGAAAATACTCAGCATTTTACAGTAAATATTCCCTGAATCTGGGCATTAAATGCATCATTTTCAGCCTCAGTTAAAGACTGCAACTTTAGCCTTGAATTGTAATAAATAAAATGACTGAAATACACGTTTTTTCAATTTAAACTATGATTAACCCTTCCACTGATTTACAGGAGATGATGTGCAGCTTTTATTATGTTAACATAACATAACATGTGATTTTTTGCGCTAATCAAATCAACTTAAGGTTAGTGAGGATTATGTTTACTGTTGTTTATTCTTTTAAATATTTATGTGTGATTTATGATTATATACAATAGCTAATCTACTGTATAAAATATCAAGGTCAAAAGTAAATCCCATTTTCGAAGCCGTGCATATGTCGTGGTTTATTAGATAATTAAAAAAAAAACATTCATTATACAAAATTACAATCAATTAACTTTCTGTTGGTCTTCCTGTCAAGTTTTTTTTTTTTTTGCATCAAAGCCATTCATTAAACTTGTAAAAAAAACTCACCTCATGCTCACAGACCAGTTTGATCTGGTCTCCATGACGCGTGACTTTACCTCAGATAAGAAACAGGTAAGATCCACACCTGCCCCCCCCCCCCCCCCTCGCCCCCCCTTCATGTGCCCACTGTGTGCTGTACGTCAGGGCTGCATCCACCTAAGCAGCATTTGCAAATAACTCAAATCAAAAAATCGTACAGAGGATCTGCTGTTCTGTTGGAACAAGGAGGATGAAAAAAAAATGATTAATTGCAAATGCTTTTTGCTGCAGGTTTTCCGTGTTTGCTTGCAGGTTTCCATGGGGGGGGTTGAATCAATGCATGGAAGGTGTTGCATGAAAATGTGTGTCACCGTCATAAAGCCGACGTACTTGCTTGAAGTGACGTGTGCAGCCTTTTCCATCATCTCCCATCGTCTTTTCACACGTTCACATCGACAATCCAGTTTTTATCTCACACATGTTTCCGACACCGATATACAAAACTACTTGGAGGAATTTACTCACAGTTTAAGTTATTTTAGTTCTTGTTCTGATTCATTTCTCTGATGATTCAACCTGTGCTTTTTTTTTATTTCTCAGATAATTTACTGGCTCCAGATCCAGATGAATTTGAGGAAGAGGTGCGTCAATTTCATTCTCCAAAAGCTGTTTTAAACTTTTTAGTGAATGTAAAAAAACAAACTTTTTCTCCCCCCACAGAGCATTTATGAACCCGATCTTTCCTGGAACGACCTGGTCCAAACTGAGGATTACGATCTGGCCTGGATCCCTACACACTCCCCCAGGACCACGCCTCGCGGCTCGTCTCCTCTACCCGTACCTGGCACCAGAACCACGACAGCGTGGCCCCCCCCAGGGACGCCCGGCACCGACCCGGTCACATCCACCCAGTTCGGCCGAGTCCTGAGACCTGCAGAGGAGACGGAACAGCGTGGTTCCTACACACAGCCAGCAGAGGGCAACCTGACGCCAGAGATGAGCGGCAGCGCCCCCTTTTACTCCACCACGGAGACTTCTGTTTCCCCTTCCTACCCCGATGCAGAGACAGACGCCGTTCACGATACCACCCAGGAATCTGAAAAAACCAGAGGTGGTGTTGGTACCACCGCTCCTACGTTCACCAGCGTAAATACGAAGGAGGGTGAAAGTGAATCTTTGAACATCTCCACCGCGACCACGTTGTCCTCATCGTCCTTCGTCCAGACCGAGGTCAACCAAGGCCCCGCGACAGAAGACACCCCCACCGATGAAGGCTCGTCAGCCGGACCCGGAGGCGGTCCAGGAGTCCAGGCAGAAACCTGGACCCCCCGGCCTTCCCCCTCGTCCCCCGGCAGGCCTCGTTTGTCGTCCACGGACACCTCGGTCCGGTTAGGTGACGTTCTCTTGCAGACCACACAGCCGCTGTCCAATGGTGAGCGCCCCTCTGTCCTCCCCCCCTCCTCCTCCTCCTCCTCCCCCCCTCTGTGTGACACCGCGGACCCCGACTCTGCCCCCCCAGCCTGCTTGCATGAACCTCCCTCCTCAGCTTGGCCCTCCTCGGACCCCCAGCATGCTGCTGTCGCAGATAGCAAAGACCCGGCTTCTCCTCCAACCCCCACGCTCCCCGCCTCCACCCTGCTTCACCTCCCCCACCCCTCGCGCCCCCTGTCTGGTCGGGAGACGGACCCCGTCCTCCCTGGTGTCTGGTTCGATGCTAACGATATCGATGGCGGCTTAGCGTCCGGGTCTCTCTCTTCGTCAGCCTCGTCGGGTGACGTCACGGTCTATGGCGATACCCCTCCGCTCCAAACAGTGCCCGACCCGTCCGGCGCCGCCATCGGCGCCGAGGCCTCTGAATCGCCCTGGGATACGTTACTCTCCACATACTCCCTGTCTCTCAGCCCCACCCTCCAGCCTTCAGTGCTCCTGTCTAGTGACTTCCTGCTTTCCGGGGGGACTCCGGGTCTGTCCCCGACTTTCTCGGTTGGGTTTGAGGACTCGCGGTACGCCACGGGGAGCTCGGTGGACTCTTTCCTCCCCGAGGTCAGCGGTGACGGGTTTTCGGTTGGTAGCGATATCGAGGCCATGTGCGGCTGCTCCCTGGAGCCGTCGCCGTCCTCGTCCTGGTTGCATGCCTCCCCCCATGTCCCCCCGCCGTCCTCCGCCTGGGATTCCGCCGGCTTGCAGCTTTACTCTAGCGTGGGCTTCCATTCGGCTTCTGGTGTTGGTGTAGAGCGCCTACGTTCTCTATCTGTGGCGGGTTCTCATGGTCTATCCTCAGACCAGCTGTCCCTTAGCGCTGTCTCGCCTCCGTCGTCCTCGCCGCACCCCCGCCTCCTCCAAGCCACCCTTAGTGACCTGCCTGTTTCTGTTGCAGCCACCGCGTCTGGCGTCAGGGATCCCTGGTTCTCTGCATCAGACTCTGCCCTCCAATCCTCTACCCTCCCTTTCTCCACCTCCACCTCAGCCACAGCCACCACCCCGTACAGGCAGGTGTTAGACACCAGCAGCGGCGCCTCCGGGTCCGTCCTGTTCCCTGACTACCAGGAGGGCGAAGATCAGGAGTGGGACCGGGTTCAGGCCTCGGCCTCAGGAGACAGCGCGCCCCCTCATCCGACGAGAGCCGCAACGGCCGACCCCCGTCCCGCGACCTCAGGGTCCGGTCAGGCGCCGGACGACCTGGACGAGCGGCCCTCGGCGTTCTATTTCGAAAGCGGGAGCGGCAGCGCCGCCGCCGCGTCGGAGGCGGGGGGCACCGCGGTGCCGACCGTAGTCGCGATAGCGTCCGCTTCGCCCTGGTCTCTGGGGGGCGGGGAGGAGGAGAGCGGGTCGGGGCCGGGCGAGGGCCTGTACGACAACGAGACCTCGTCCGACTTCAGTATCTCAGAACGCACAGAGAGACAGTCGGAGGAAGAGGAGCCTGTCGCAGGTAAAGAACGCCACACGTGTGGGGGAGGAAGTGTTCTGAACATCCAAAAGACGTCTTCACCATCTGTTCACTACAAAACCAAACCCAGCCATCCTCTTTTATTTTAATTTCATTTAATTGTGAAAGAGAAGTCGTGCAAGGTAAATCGATCTCTCAGCGTCCGTGAATGCATCCTCACTGATTTAATGAACCACTTATTAAATGAATCCTCATGTAAAAAAAGGACCTCTACAATCCAGATGTCTATAGCTTGGGCTTTAGGAAACTGCCATCAACTATGTTTTACCAACTCAATTTCATCAAACTCAATTTCGTCATCAGCGTTCTGGTTTCTCTTTATGATAATTACATAATCGCCTCTTCATTCATCATAATTCTTTAAATAGAATTAAATAGAAAATATGCCAATATAGAAATTAATGTTATATTGTCGTTCTGACTTTAGTGTCTAATTAGTATTAAACTACACAATAACTAGAGACTCGTACAAGAATATGCTGATAACCACTATTAACAATTTTAGGAATTTGGATTTTCAAGGATTAGAATTCATGTTTTTACATTTCTATGTGTTTATTATGCAGTTAAAGTAACAAGAAACTAGAGAGACATGTTTTTACAAAGGAAAATAAGGAAAAAAGGAAACTTTCCTGCTGTAAACAACCTTCACTGCCAACGGAGAACAGATTTCAGAGTTACTGAGGTGACCCTAAACGCACCTTGGAGTTTTAAAAAAGGAGAAATGACCTTCACGTCTCCGTTAAGATTCAACATTTATTCATTTTTTCTATCTCTCAAATAAATTTTTCAGATTTAAGATTTGTGTCCGACCACAGAAAATGATAAATCAGGCCAGAATTAAATTTCCTGTATTTATTAACATTTTTTAATATAATAATAAAAACTGTGTATCAGCCATGAAGGCCACGGCCACCAGAGGGCAGCAGAGCTCTTCAGAAGCTTTTCACTACAGAAATCAGCTTATAACAGATTTGTTTATCACAACTCACATTTTTTAATCTTTTCTGTCTGTTAATAAACTCACGACCCCTCAGATTTATCTGATGACCCTTTGGAGGGACGCGAACCCCAGGTTGGAACCGCTGGACTAAAGCAGCTATACAACCACACACTGATGCTTCAGTTTTAATAATCCAATGATGTTTTATATCACTCACAGGGAACAAAGCAACAGTTTTACTGCACCAAGCTGATGATATATGTATATATATATATATATATATACATATATGTCCTTTAAATGTCAGTGATTAAACAGGGTTGGATTTGCTGGTTTTAGTTTATTTAAAGTCAAAAGTCTCTCAAAATGGACATGTTGTGTTCATGTTGGTTTCTCATCATTTAACAGTCCATTCGTACCACTTCTTTTTACAAAAATCACAAATATCTGCAGATTTTTTTTAAGGGTACAGCACATGTCAGTTTTTTTTAATTAATTTTTCCTTCTATAAGAATCAACTTGCACAAAAATTACAGCAGCATTATCTCCATCCAGAAACCTTTAATCAAATGGTTTCTGCCAATACTGAGAACCACAACGGAATTATTGTCACTTTAAAGAGAGAATTAACAATTAGTCAAGTCACACCATGGGATGTTTGGTGTATTTATCTCTATAAATTTATATACAGAATATACTGTATATAATTTATATACACGATATACTTTAATTTATATACAAAATATAATTTACATAATTTATATACAAAATATACTTTATATAATTTATATATATATAATATACTGTATATAATATGATTATGTTTTGAAAAATGATTGGTGTGTGTATTCACTCCTTATAGAGTTGCATCATATCACATGTATTTAATCCGATTTTTTCTCGTAACTCGTAAGAATTTTGTAAAATTTTTCCGAAACCTTCAAGTGTTTGTCGGTGGATCCTGGTACAAATGAACTGGAGTCAACAGACTCAGGGTAGATTTGTAGATAAAGGGTCCTTGACACGCCAACACACACACACTCACACACACACACACACACACTCATACACACACACACACACACACACACACTCCATGTTGTAAGTGTGTGAATCCTTCCATTGAAACTCTGATTACAACTTTCTCCACCGATGCCTTCCATCCTCATCGTCTTGTCCTGGTTCCTCTTCCTATTCTTTTCTTCCATCGCTGTATGTGTGTGTGTGTGTGTGTGTGTGTGTGTGTGTGTGTGTGTGTGTGTGTGTGTGTGTGTGACCAGTGGTTGAATGCCTGGCTTTAACCTGACAACACCAGGTGAGTTCTGACAGAGCGGCCTCGCCAGTCAAGGTCAAAACTTGCCGTTGTTTCACCGCTGGTTGTCGCAGGATAAAACGCAGGATTCAGCTTTTTTTTCTGCAAGGTCATCTTGGGGATTTTCATCTCCCTCAGCGTTATTCAGAGTTTTAATTACGCTCTGATCGACTCCAGCGAGGCTTTGTTTGCGCTCCAACGCGCTGCTGCTTCGTCTGTAATGAACTTTTCATTTTTGCCCTTTTGTGTTTCTTTGAAGTGGTTTTACTGATACGCTTCATTCTTAACAGTATTTCCATGTTTCCTCATTATATTGGCAGAAAAGTCATTCAGCAGCAGGAGAAATTTGCTGTATAACTGTTAGTGGGTTTTGGACGTGTCACAAGATGAGAGAACGTTTTTTTTTTTAAGTCACTAAAATCTTCCTGTAGATTTCTGGCTGAATGTTTCCTGTGATTCAAAGCATTTGCTTTTATTAGAAACCTGTTGATCCAAATTTAGTTTAATTCCCATGTAGACTCATTGAAACAAAGGCTGCATATTTTTATGTATCTATATGTAAGTTTATCTTTTCTATCAGCAAATATAACATTATTCTCACCAAGCTATAATCATTCAGAAGGAAATGTGTCTGTAGAACACCACAGCCTTGTTTAACCCAACAATGACTTTATCTCCATTTTTCTAAAAAGCTGCGATATAAAATCTATGATTTTACAGTTACATGTGAAAAGGAGGCTTTTATTTTGAAGGACAGATGGTGATAAACACTTTAACTTCATTTTTCTAAAGAGCTGTGATTTTACAGTTAGAAGGGTGTGAAAAGGAGACTTTTATTTTGAAGGAAATGCAATTTATGAGGTCACATGACCAGTCCTTTACTCATAGACATGTGACATATAAACATTATTAACTTTTATTCAGAATTTTGGAACATTTCCACCAATTTGAGAAAAAATAACTCAGTATCTGGGGTAAATAAACTTATTTATGCATTTACATTAAATTCAATTCAATTTTGATGTTTTAACTTTTTTTCACTATGCAAGCATGTAAAATTCATAATGCATAAAACCTGTTGGAGTCACATTGACTTACATAGCATGACCATCTGACACCATGGTTACAACCTTTTCTTATATGTGTATATATATATTAATATATTTATTATTAAGGCAATTTTAAGCAATAAAAACATTCAAAGCTGTTTTACTGTACTGGACTGTAATGGACAGAAACATTAGATAATTAACTTTAATGTTTTCATATGTCTGGGTTACACGTTGCATGCAGCGTTTCTTCTCTAAAGTTGTTTCCTTCTGCCATCAAACGGCTTAAACTTTCCCCCCTCCTCCTCCGTCTTCTTCCGCAGACGCCAGCAACAGCAGCCACGAGTCGCGCGTGGCCTCCATCAGGGAGCGGGAGCGGCGGGCCGTGGTGCCTCTGGTCGTCATCTCCACGCTCACCATGTTGGGCCTGGTGGTCCTGGTCGGCATCCTCGTCTACTGGAGGTCTGTGGTTGTGCGTGTGGTGGCTGTTTGTCCACTAGAGGGCAGCAGAGCCCTGACGTGTTAGCACCTTTAACCCTCTGTTACAAAGCAATGCTGAGGAGCAGCGATAGAAAAGCCATGTTTTACTGTTTAGTTGTAAAATGCTTTTACTTTGAAAGACAAAAAATCATGTTATATTGACCAGGAAATCCTGTTTTCATCCTTCAGGGCTCATTTGTTGCAGCGAAACTGAACATCTCAGTAAAATCAGGGCCAAAATTTTATAGTGTTAACATATGGAAAAGCTATGAAACAGAGGGTTAAATATCTGCTGAACATGTGGATTTATGCATGCAACAGACACAATATCCATGATGCAGCCATTAAGAAGGGATGCACATCTTTGCACAAACACACATTTTTATACTTTGCACTAAAACAAAGCTGCTGATTTGTTATATGTATATGAGACAATGTCAAAACTGTCATGTAACTATTAAAAAAGGGCTTTAACATAAGTGAGAATAGATGCTATCAACTAGTTTTATATTCTAGGTCTATCTGCTCTCAGCACTTTCACATTTTAGGCAATTTAGATCAAATCTGAAAGGTTCACATTAAAGATTAAAGATTTGGATAAAAAAATGCTCAATAAGAAAACAGATGCAATGCATCAATGCAATGATTTTGCTGTTTTAATTTAATTGCATTTTGTCATTTCCTGCTGCATGCATCATATTGGTTTCCCATCATGTTCCCATCAAACAGACGTTGATCATGTGAGATTATGTAAGAGGATTATGCAGCAGGAAAACACCTGGAAGGCGAGCAGCAGGTTTAGAGATCAATATGTGGTTTAAAAAAAACCCTACACAAACAAAAACTTATATGTGGAGACGCACAGGTGTAACTCAGATACTGGTTGTCTTTTATAATTCTAGAGAAATCGAGAGTAACATTCATGTTTTTCCCATTTTGCACGGTTCCTCAGAGCATTTTTTTAAATGAAATGTTTGCAGAATTCTTAATTCCTGCTCACACACTGAGGCTGACATATTTGGCATAAAGAGAAATGTATTATCCACCAGTAATGAGCACACATTTAACCACTGTTTCTTTAAATGAAGTCTAACAATAGTGTCTAGTAAAGGTATGAAAAATCAGTGTTTACTCAATCACACACACACACACACACACACACACACACACACACACACACACACACACACACACACACCCCTGCCCTTCATCCCCATCATATCTCCTATAGTTTGGGGCCAGAAGACTCTTATTTGTCTCTTCTAACACAAGCTCACTCTTGATCTTACATTGTGCTGAATGTGTTTATCCGTGTGTGTGTGTGTGTGTGTGTGTGTGTGCGTGTGTGTGCGTTTGCTCACCCTCAGCCCCTTCACAAACAATGGCTCCCGTGTCGTGCCGTTAATGTAGTTGCCGACAGACTGAATGAAGCTTTTCTCGCCGTCGCTCTCCACAGACGAGTGTTTTCCATTCCTCTCGTCCAACCTTGAGATGAGATTTTTTTTTTTATAATAAGGAAGACATGAAATACTGGATGTTTGTGCTACAAAAGTTTCCTCTGAGAATAGTTTAAAGTTGTTTTTTTTCATGTTCCCGTCCAGTTCTTCCTCTTTTTTTTTTGTTGTGTTTTGCCGCGTCCACTCAGACCGTCAAATAACCAACTTCTGCAAATCTGAAATCCAATCAAGGACGCGCTGTCCAACGCAGTGTAAACACTTTTAGTCTTTTTTTATTTTTCCTCCTCCGCGCAAGCAACGAACATTTCTCATCATCTTTTATCATCCCTGTTTTGCACCCGGCTTCCAGGATTGAGCAGTTAGTGGTGACATGATGATGATGATGATGATGATGATGATGATAATCCGGGGGGATTAACCCGCCCTCAGACAGAGGATGTCCAGAGAGGGTCGGGGGGCCAGAAAAAGGACATCGGCCTGATTATGTCGGACATAAGGAGTCGTGTGAGAGGCCGGACGCCGTTAATCCTGATGCTAACGCTGCGTCCTTCATGACCACAGGCTCGTTTTCACTCGTGATGCATTTGTGGTCAAGCAGTTTTACTGGATTTTATATATATACATATATATATATATATATATAGAGAGAGAGAGAGAGAGAGAGAGAATTTTGTCTTTAAAGTGATGATAGAAGAGTATTATGTCCATTATGCACTAGGAATTTTGCATATTTGCATAGTGTTGCTTTTTTTTTTTTTTTTAGCATATTACGAGAAAAATCTTGTAACATTAAAATTGAATTGAATGTAAATTCATAAAAAAAGTTTAGTTAGCTCAGATACTGAGTTAAAATTTTTTAATTGGTGAAAATGTTCTAAAATTCTGAATAAAAGTCAGTGAGACAACGATGCTCACATGTCAATGAGCAAAAAGGGACTGGTCATGTGACCTCTTTGATTGTATGTCCTTCAAAATAAAAGCCCCCTTTTTCACAGCTAACTGTAAAAACATAGATTTTATCACTTTTTTATCATGAGACGATGAAGATTATAATCTGGGGGATTAACTCGTAGTAGAAGGATGCCAGAAAAAGGACATCGGCCTGATTGTGTCGGACATAAGGAGTCGGCTGGACGCCGTTAACCCCGATGCTAACGCTGCGTCCTTCGTGACCACAGGGTCACTCGTGATGCATTTGGGCATTTGAGGTCAAGCAGATTTACAGGATTTTCTCAAACAACTTTACAAGTCGACCAAAAATAATATATATGTACGTATATATATTTAATAGTTTGTAGCATTTGTACTGACGATATTCCATTGATATTTGTCACTGAAGCCTCTGCCTTTCACTTTCTTTTACTACAAGAAAAATATATTGTCTTTAACATTTAACATTATGGAACAGTATTTAAGCCATCTATATATAATTTGTTATATCATATTTATTTATATAGTCAAAAAATTCAATTTTAGACCAAATTTTTTTGATTTTACAGCGTTTGACTAATAGCTGTAATTCAGTCTGTGATTTAGATCAACATCAATTCAATTTATTAAATTATTTATACTTGATTATTGTGTTCCACTTTGTGATGATTCTCCACAAAAAAAAAAAATCCAATTTTACATGTTTATGTTTACTGAACACAGGTTGAAGCAGAGCTGCAGTTGCATGAATGTTTTAAGTCAAGACGATTCCACAGGAGAGGAGCCTGATAGTTGCAGGCTCTGCTACCATTTTAATTTTAATTTACAAATACTAAGAACTTCTAATCAGCTGCATTGTGGGAGCACAGTGTTCTGGATGGTGATGTGGATCTATGAGTTCATTCAATTTAATTTATTAAAGTTAATTAATGATTGTGGTTGGTGTGGAATAATTTTATATATAAGATTTAAGCCTGAAATCTTGCAAAAGGGTCAAAAAGTTAAAAGTTGAAAGTTAAATACTTTCACATTTCACTGTATGTGAAATCCAACATCAGTAGAAATTAACTTGTGCATCAAACATGCTGCAGCCAGTCTTTGTTTTTCAGTCACTTGGATCAGTTCAGCCTTTAATCTCTTTGTCTTGTTTGTGCTTCCTGATAATCCCTGATGCCCGTTTCTGGCCGAGACAATGTAGGTTCATCAGGGGCGATGTCATCCTTTCAAAAAACTTGTCAAGGATTAATGGAACATCTTTTTTTCCCTGTGATTCTGGGAAGATTATCGTGTTTTCCCCGAAATCTCCAGAATCCAAAATAACACCAAGTCACATGTGCCAGGAAAACAGCATGAGCTGATTTTATATTTAAACTCAAAAAAACATCCATTTATATTATCTTCTATACAGATAAATAAAAATGATAACCCCCTTTAGTAGATTTCTACACTTTTAGAGTAATTCATGACAAATAAAATGTGCAACTGTATTGAGCCACAAACAAGACATTTTTTATTTAAATTCATGCTTTTTCCCACAGGACATGTTTCCAGACGGCTCATTTCTACATCGACGACAGCTCATCGCCCAGAGTCATCGCTCCAACGTCCAATGCTGCTTTAACATCTGGTAACACACACACACACACACAGACACACACACACTCCTATTTTTATCTTCAACAATTTATCCAGTACCAATATCACATATCTCCACATATTTTTATTCTCATTTGTCATTAGTTTCCAAAATGTTTTGTTTGAACATGTTTTTTGAAAATATAATTTTCCCCAAAAATCGTCCTTTTTTTATTGATGCAAACACAGTAGAACAAATGCACATTTTGACTGTTACATGTCATATTGGTTTATTCTGCATCGTTTTCGCCCCAGATGAACACACAGCTTTTCCAGTGAGGGAGTTTGTCAAACACGTCGGCGAGCTTCACGACACGCAGGGATTCCAACGGGAGTTTGAGGTACACAAAATTTAATGTTGAATTTGTGTGAAAATACTATATATGTTCTTATTTGCACACAATAAACCTGACTGTATGTGTTTATGTATGCATGCTGCACGATGTGATGCATTTACTGAACACGGTTTGAAGCAGAGCTGCAGCATTGCAAGAATGTTTTGAGTCAAGTCAAGACGATTCCACAGGAGAGGAGCCTGATAGTTGCAGGCTCTGCTCCCATTTTAACTTTAATAAAGAAATACTAGGAACCTCTATTCAGCTGCATTGTGTTCTGGATGGTGATATGGAACTCTGAGATCCTCAGGACCTTTGTTGTTGAGGAGGAGGATTTAGAATTCTATTCTTGATTTGACAGGAAGTTGTTGTAGAGAGGCTGAGGAGAGTCCTCAGAGACTTTTTGGTGCAGCCAGGACAAATAGCCTGAAGCATGTTTTTCTACATCTTTTAAAGACATGAGGTGCATGAACTTTGCTATGTTGCCTATATGAAGAAGAATTTCTTTTATTGGAATAACAACAGTTATAATAGTGGTTTCAGATGTGACATAATAGGTGTGATGCCGCAGCTCTGGTTCAGCCCTGTGTGAGAAGCATTCATTCGTTCATTCATTCATGTATAGATTTTCAGAATACACCTCAAAAGCAACATAACATCATCACTGAATGAAACACATCCTGTTTGTTTTGTTCTGCCACTAAAAAGAAAAATCAGCACAAAGAGAACCAGCCTATAGAAGCCGACATGTGTGTGTTTAGCCTACAGAATAATTTCCTTGTCTCACTGATGATATTGAAACAGAATTGAATTCAGAATTGTTCAACATCTGATGCAATTTCACAAATTAAAGCACAAATGTGAATATTTTATTGTGGAACTCTATAAAAAACAGTAGTTGAAAACCAAGTGCATGATTCGAATATTTATTGTTTCTACAGATAAAATAATGACCCTGAGCTTTACCTGGTGACCTTTTAAAGGGCCCTGACCCCTATATTGGGAACCACTGGATTAAACTATCTAATGGTGCTAATGCTTCAGTGTTAATAGTAGGATTTCCCCCCCCAACAAAACTAGCATGTTCATTATTTGAGTTGATTTCTCCTTGAAGTGTTGGCAGTAGCATAAACTTTGTGTGTGTGTGTGTGTGTGTGTGTGTGTGTGTGTGTGTCGTCTTGTAATTTGTATTTTTGCACCTCTTTGTTTGGTTGACTCTGTTGTCACGGAAACGTCCTGGCCGCCTGCCGCTTCCTCACGATGTGGTTAGATACTGAAGGAGAGTTACGAGGTAAGAAGCTCTCCTCCTGACGAATGCTGCCATATATATATATATATATATATATATTGTCTTGTCTCCACTACACAAAGCATGTCAGCTGTTTGTCACCAGTGAAGGAAACACTGGAATCAAACATTTATGTGAGATCTATCTATAAAACAAGAAGTGTCTGTCAGTCTGTTCCTCTGATAAACAGTCAGAGAGAAATGCACATGGCATGATGGTGTGTGTCCTGTGAAATTTCTTTGAACGATAGTCAAAACATCATTATTGTATTAATCTCATTAAATTAAAGTCCTGTAGGTGTTCTGTGGTGGTGTAGCGGGTAGTGTTCTTGCCTCATAAGCAGCAGAGCATGTTTCAGTCCAAGCTGAAGCATTTCTTTTTGTCTATGACACTAAATATATATTTTTTAAAAAGTTAAAAACTCATCCGCATATCAGTCACAGCACCATTTTCTGCTAAATGAAGACATCAAATACTTTTAAGAACATTTCATTGATACCATTTCAATGTTTTTTTGAGACCTTACTTGTAATGATGCATTTTTACATCTTGGTTTTTATGGATTTAAAGCAGTGAGTCTTTGTCAGTCTGTGGATCACATATATATCTGTTCTCAGATCAACCTCAAATTTCTGATATAAACAAAAAAACACAAAAACGACCGAAAAAGAATTTAAAAAATACAAAACGCAGAATGACCCAGAAATGGAGTTAACGTATAGTATGTGAATTTTATCAGCTAGATAGTCAAAAGAACATTATTATATTATTATATTATCATCATTAACACTTGCAGTCCTGTAGGTGTTCTGTGGTGGTGTAGGGGGTAGTGTTCTTGTCTCGTAAGCAGCATATCCGTGTTTGAGTCCTAGCTGAAGCATTTCTTTCCATATTTAAAACAACATAAGAGTTAGTCCTGTATTGCATAGCATCGCCATATACTTGAAGTACCTGCTTTGTGTGTGTGTGTGTGTGTGTGTGTGTGTAGGAGGTGGGCACCGTGGACATGGTGATGACCGCTGACAACTCCAACCACCCTGACAACAGGAGTAAAAACAGATACAGCAACATTCTGGCCTGTGAGTGATCAGGTTTTTATTTTAATTCCCCTGTTTTAAACAAAGATACAGAAACTCGATCCAGTTGAGATTTATTTTGATAAGAAGACAGGAAAAAGAGTTTGTTTATGAAAATGCTGTGACTGTTTAATTTTGTTCACATCAGTTCAACAGTTCATTTTAATTGTCAGGTTTTGTAATCAGAATTAACATTGATGTATTGTTCGTTACCTAACCCCCTATTTCATAGTGTTTCCATATGGCAACAACTATTTTATCTTCATTTTTCTAAAAAGCTGTGTTATAAAATCATAAATCAAATGATTTTACAGCTAGGTGTGAAAAGGGGCTTTTATTTTGAAGGGCATACAATTTATTAGGTTAATCGACCATAATATTCTGTATTTCTATTCATTTTACCATGTGAGAATCATTGTCTCACAACTGAAGGTTGTCTTTTATTCAAAATTTTGGACATTTTTTACCAAATAAAAAATTTAACTCACTTTCTGGGGTAAGAATTTTTTTTTCAATTAATTTTATTTTGATTTTGTTATAATTTTTTTTCTATTATACTGAAATAGATATTTTTCCATATAGCAACAATTGGAGTCACATTGACTTACATCGCATTAAACTATCCTATATATATATATAGGATAGTATATATAGTCCATTTTAAGTAATAAAATATGTAAAATATATTTTCTATGGTAAAGTAGTATTTCATGTAATAGAGAGTTAAATAAATGATCTGTGATGTCAGAAATTATTAACATAAGAATTCATTGTTAGTTTTTGTTCTTTTTAAATGGGATTAAAATAGATAATACCACATTTGTTTTCTTTCTCCCTCTGATGTTAAAATGATTTTCCTCATTGACCCGCTCCGTTTTACTCGTCTTTAACCCCCAGATGACCACAGCCGAGTGCGACTCTCGCCGCAGCTCGACAAAGACGGAAAGACGCGAGACTACATCAACGCAAACTATGTCGACGTAAGGAACTTTTGTTTCTCTCCAGCTTCCGTACAAACCGTGGCCTTCGCCTTCACCCTGAAAAAGCTCGGCCCACATCCTAAATCTGTCAGAAAGCACCGTCAAAAGAGGGTTTTTTTTTCCCCCAAATGTATTTTAAAAAATACATCCCAAACTAAAGTCAATAAGCTGAATATTTCTAAACGTATTTGCCCGTCACGCTGCTGCTCCCATTATATTCACCACCTCATTGAACATGGAGGCAACACAAAAAACCCTCACCCTTTAAAAGCAGAGCCAACATAAACATCACAAAGATGGTGGAAGTGTGTGTGTGTGTGTGTGTGTGTGTGTGTGTGTGTGTGTGTGTGTGTGTGTGTGTAGAAACCTCACGGCTGTCAATCATGTGAAGGTTATTTAAGAATGGAGTGACTGACTGACTGCCGCCCTCTGCCTTAACTAAACCAGATCTTAACTCCTGACCTGCTGCTTTCTTACACGTGATGAGTTTTATTTGACTTGTCAAGATAATTCTCCAATACGAGACTCTACATCTTTTCTTTTTTCAGCAGTGACCTTGTGATTGTGATGAAGCAGAGTTTCTGAATTTGAAGCTGGTGCCACTTGAGTATTTTATTTAAAAAAATATTGTATATATATATATATATATATATATATATATATATATATATATATATATATATATATATATATATATATATATATATATACAATATTCGTTATTTTGATATTTTGTACAAGTCAAGTCAATTTTATTTGAATAGCCCAGTGCTTCTCAATTATTTTCTGCCCCCCCGCACGACAATAAATAGAATTATTTGTCTATAAATTGTTATAAGTTACTCTGCATAACACTGAATCCTTATTAACATATAAGAGAATAAAAAAGAAAGAAATATGGACCAACTTACAACAAAGAATAGCTTTATTAACTAACAGAACAGATTTAAAGTGCATCTGAAATTAAAAATAAAATTAAATCCTTAATTAAACATTTTTGACTGACCATGTCAAACCATATGATGCTGAAAAATAAAACTACATAAATGGTCTTATCAGTGATTGTGGTGTAATGTCTTTAACTTCTCTGTCTCCAACATTTCAGACTCAGTAACACACCGGTCTTTCACAGTGAACCAAGCGCTACAGACGCTTCGTCATATTTCCTCGTCTTAGCTTTGGGAGACTTTCGTTTGTCTCTTTATCTCCGTCTCTCTCCGCCTGTCTTCTCATCCCTGTTAAATATGTTTTCATGGTTTCACTTGGTGTCTACACTTCATACTCATACTCTGTGCTGTATGCTCCCTGTGAACACTCTGCTGCCCCCTAATGGAGTGGAGGTGCAATTGCACTTTATTGTAGGACAGTAAAAAAATCTAAATTAAAAAAAAATAAAAAAGCATGTTCCATGAAGCCAAACACGCCTCCCCCGATGGATCTTCGTGCCTCAAATCAAGTCGATTTCATTTGAATAGCCCAAAATCACAGATTTGTCTCAATGGATTTTACGGTTTGTACAAAAGTTCTTATAGAAAAAACACATTCGGATGCAGCCTGTCTGTGTTGGTTCAGGGTTTTAAGAAGACCAGGTCCTACATCGCCGCCCAAGGCCCCCTGAAGTCCAGCACCGAGGACTTCTGGAGGATGATCTGGGAGCAGAACGTCGGCGTCATCGTCATGATCACCAACCTGATGGAGAAAGGACGAGTCAGTGAACGCACCTCACATTTACCATGAGGATCTCACGTTTATTTAAAGTGTGTCTTAAAACAAAAGTCAGCAGGAGCCAGAATGAACATTTTTTTTCTTGCTGTATTTATTCCTCCTGTTCATATGAATAGAAGATCGGTAATGAGGTAAAAATCTTAAAATAAATAAAATCAGATACTATACAGTTTATTCATTTTTGCAAAAATGACTGTGATAAATTGAAAAGCACATTTAAAAGAGAATACCCATGTTAACAGGAGGAAATATTTCAATAAATAAAACCTCCTTCACTGTTCTTTAAGACTCACTTTTCTGTTCTTTAACAAGAGTCAATGCTCTTCATTGTAATTTCACCATGAATCGATGTTCATTCTTTGATGTGAGGTTTGATATGAAATTAACGCTTTTTTAAAATTGGATGGTAAAAATAAAATGACAACATTCATGAAAATGTTGAAAATGCTGTTATAAGACACTTTTTGAACTATGTTTATAAACGAGTTGATATAATGATAGAATAATTTTATCATTTTAATCCTAGATGACATTAAAAAACTGTGTTTTTTACTTCTACAAATTTGAATTATGTTTTTCTGTATTTGTAGAAAAGACGCAAAAATTTGATTTGCATTTTTCCTCCTATACCATGTGATTAACCTCCCATGCATGTGCTGTTTGACCCCCCCCTAGAGGAAGTGTGACCAGTACTGGCCTGCAGAGGCCCAGGAGGACTACGGCGGCTTCCTGGTGACGATGAGGAGCAGCCGAGCGTTGGCCTACTACACCATGAGGACCTTCAGCATCAGGAACACACACGACAGAAAGGTCAGCGACCAATCAGATCACTCCAATCAGACAAACAAGAACAATCAGAGCGAGTAGTTAGCATATTGTCCTCATGGAAAAATAAAGATTAGTGGATCTATGACATAAATATTGTACTGTACTTATGGTGGCAGGATCAACACTATTATATGTAAGATAATGTAACACCATTTTTTTTCAATTGGATCCCTAATTCTACATCACAACGTCATGTTCTACTCACCCAATGTGTTATTTTTACATTTGTTGATCTGCTGAAGATTTTGTGTTTGGAAGATTTCATGAAACAGCTTCCCATGGGCAAAGTGATGCAGACCAAACTAATCGTTCATTGTGGCTGTGAACGCTGCTCTCTCATAGTAGAAGTCAGATTCCATTAGATCCTTCCAGGTTAAACACCCAGCTAAAACTCCCAATAAACAGACCTTAACATGTAGCTGAAAACCAGCTGATCTGGCAGCGGCTGTCATACCTGTCACACTATCAAATACGTCATAAAACACAGAGCAACAGCCAGGAGCATGGAGGAAGGCAGCACCAAAGCTATGAGCATTAACACAATGTGATGGAGAAATCAGTACTGACCCAGACTGAACCTTAAGGACTACAGACCTGATTTTATTTTACCAATAAACACCATTCAAGCAGCAGCTTTTTCCTCATGTTTTAGGAACTATTAATACATTTATATTTTAATGTGATGAATTACTATAAAATGACAGTAACAAATAATAATTAGTCATTACAGTTTTAAAGTAACTTGCCCAACACACAGGATTAAAAGTAGTGACTCGGTTGCCTTTTTTTATAGCTTTTTCTTGAATTTATTGTTGACAGGAAGACATGTGACCACTTTGTGGACGCTCATATGCAAAAGAAAGAATATAAAATGGTAAATAGAAACTCATTTATAAACCGTTTAATTTTAATTTAATTTTAACATGCTCAATGAACCATTGTTCATGAACTCAATGAAACAAATATAAAACACAGAGCAGCAGCCAGGAGCATGGAGGAAGGCAGCACCACAGCTATGAGCATTAACACAATGTGATGGAGAAGTCAGTACTGACCCAGACTGAACCTTAAGGACTACAGTCCTGCTTTTATTTACCAATAAACACCATTTAAGCAGCAGCTTTTTTATTAATTGTAGTAAGTGTTTATTGCCACTGTGATTAAGTCTTAATCCTTAAAAAACTGGCTTCCTAAGATCATACTTCACCTCGTCCATCCCAGGGTTCTCAGCGGGGGCATGGCGGCGCCGAGCGGACGGTCATTCAGTACCATTACACCCAGTGGCCCGACATGGGCGTCCCCGAGTTCGCGCTGCCGCTGCTCAGCTTCGTCAGGAAGTCGTCCAGAGCCAGACAGGAAGGGGCGGGGCCAGTGGTGGTGCACTGCAGGTACAGGTCAATCAAAATCTGATCGAAGGAGATCAATAAATGTATAATTACATACACAAAATAACCCATTTGTGTCCTCAATTGAGTAATTTGTTCTCAGAATTTAATTCAATTCAATTTATTTGTATAGCCCAGAATCACAAATCAGATTTGCCCCAAAGGGCTTTACAGTTTGTACAAAAGCAACACAACATCCCCTGTCCTTAGACCCTCACATCGTACAAGGTAAAATTTACCCTCACTCTATCAGCTTGTGAGAAATCATGAAATATTTTATATAAAATAAGGACCTGGAATTATAATTTTAATAATAATAATACAATAAATAATAATAATATATTAGTAATCACCTCAAAGGAACAAATTCTATTTATGCTATTTTCTTAATGTGCACTGAACTAGATCAGTGACAAATCATGTTTGACAAGATGAGAAAGTATTTAATAATGTAAAAATAAAAAAATATGTCTGTATTAAAATATTTAATCCACGTAGAATATAAAAGTAGTTGATTGCATGTGTTTTTAAACTTTTTTTTAAAACCTTTTTTAAGATAGTTAAAATATGACACCACATGACAGCTTTGATGTTATCCCTATTGATAATAACTATTAATGCATAGAATCAGAGTTCAGGTAGAGATACCTGCCAATTATTCACATATTTAATCTGGGCAAATTTGGCAAGATGAGAAAGTCAAAAACTTGCAGTTTCAAGAAACATTCATCAGAAAATTATGTTAAATGAAATTTTTGACACAAACTGAAAAATAAATTTCAGATATTTACTCCACCTATCTGTTCGTATCTGTGGAAAACGTTGACTTTGGCACTTTCGTCAAACCTCCAGCTGACTGGGAAAAACGTTAAATCAAGAGGAAAATGCTTAAATCTCTCCTTTTACTTTCTGATTTTCTTCTTATTTATTGTTTTTTTGCAGCGCTGGCGTGGGCCGGACGGGCACGTACATCGTGGTGGACAGCATGCTGCAGCAGATGAAGGACGAGAGCACGGTGAACATCACGGGATTCCTGAAGCACATCCGCACGCAGAGGAACTACCTGGTGCAGACGGAGGTCAGAGGTCAACTCGATCAGGGTTTGCTGCTTTCAATTAGATAGGCGAGGTTCATATTCTCTGAGATCCTCCAATATTTAGTAGGTTGTGTTAAACGTAGCATGAATTTATCATTTTATTTCTAACTGACAATTAAAAACGCTTAGTTGGAGAACATTAATGCTTCATATTCTGGATTTTGTAAGAGACTAAATGTGATGAATGGAGTGCAGTCTTTAAAGGGACAGTTCAGTATTTGTTGGAGAGGCTGGCTGTAATATTTATTTAGAAAGATAAAAAGACCATTTTAAAAAATTTGCATGCCAACAAAAAAAATATATAGATTTTATTGTAAAACCAGCTATATACTCTACAATGTACAGATGTGCAAGTTTGTTTTTGCAACACCGTGTGTTGTGTTCATGTTGGTTTCTTATCATTGATCAAAGTCCATTTGTACCATTTTTTTTTTACGAAAAACATGATTTTGTGTGATTTCTTCTTGACACAAAATGTCAAATGGTGTAAAATTATGTAAATCTAGTTGATAAGAGAGAGTTAAACAATTTGGGACCAAGTTTTTAGGATTACACCATGTGAACGTTTTTTCATATTGCCCCTCCAACGTTACAGCAAAATCTTCCGGAACATTGTTTTCTCTGCATCTCTGTGCAGGAACAGTACGTGTTCATCCACGACGCCTTGGTGGAAGCCATCTTGTCGGGAGAGACGGAGGTGGCGGCGGCTCAGCTCCACAGGTTCGTGGACGAGCTGCTGACCCCTGGACCGGGAGGGAGGACGAGGCTGGACAAGCAGTTCAAGGTGGGTGGATCATTGATTATTGATTACGACTGCAGAATATTCCAAACACACTACTCCCTGCTATACTATGGCAATCATTAGTCTGTATCCTTATTAATGTATAAGAGAATAAAAAATAAAGAAATATGGACCAACTTACAACAAAGAATAGCTTTATTAACTAACAGAAAAGATGTTTTTAGTGCATCTGAAATTCAAAAATAAAATTAAATCCTTAATTAAACATTTCTGACTGACCATGTCAAACCATATGATACTGAAAAATAAAACTACATAAATGGTCTTATCAGTGATTGTGGTGTAATGTCTTTAATGTCGTTGTCTCCAACATTTCAGACTCAGTAACACACCGGTCTTTCACAGTGAACCAAGCGCTACAGACGCTTCGTCATATTTCCTCGTCTTAGCTTTGGGAGACTTTCGTTTGTCTCTTTATCTCCGTCTCTCTCCGCCTGTCTTCTCATCCCTGTTAAATATGTTTTCATGGTGTCACTTGGTGTCTACACTTCATACTCATACTCTGTGCTGTATGCTCCCTGTGAACACTCTGCTGCCCCCTAATGGAGTGGAGGTGCTATTACACTTTATTCTAGGACAGTAAAAAAAAAAAAAAAAAAAAAAAAAGCATGTTCCCCGAGGTCAAACGACCCCCCCCCCCTCGATGGAGCCCCCCACTATTTGAGAACCAAATATTAATAATGATAAATTTGACATATTGAATCCACCGAGATGTGATATAATGTTACATGATGTAATTTACCAATAATGGTGTATCTGCAATTTTTTACACAAAATTTCACATGATGTAACCAAAGAAAAACAATAAATTTAAAATATTTAATCCCCTAGTATATAAAGTTAGCTGATAGCATGTGTTTCTAATTTTTTTAAACCTTTCTAAGGGAGTTAAACTATACTATACTGTACCAAGTTTTTACAGTTTTGCCATTGTCCCTTGAATTAGACCCAGTGGTTTATATTTAGAGGTGATTTATTCTGCTTTTCCCCACAGCTGGTTTGTCACTCCGGCTCGAAACAGTGCGACTACTCCACAGCTCTGATGGACTGTAACCGCAGCAAGAACAGAAACTGCTCTGTAATTCCTGGTGAGTCCAACACATTCGTATCTGGTGCCGAGCTGTGATTGGTTAATTCGTGGCTAAAATTGCCTCAAATAACATGGATTTTCCTGCAGCTTCCAGCCAGGCAGATTTCCCCTTTAATTTGTGAGGTTTAATTTGATGCTTCAGCTGCAGCTTTTTAATCTTAACACATGAAAATGCATGTACAACATAAATTCAGTTTTTTTTATCTGTCTTCGCAGTTGAGAGATCACGAGTGCGTCTGTCTACGGTGGCGGGGGAAACGTCAGACTACATTAACGCGTCCTACATCACAGTAAGAAACTTGTGTTTAACTCTTTACCTTTGAGAAGCTGAATTCAGGGTCTGTGATAAATCATGTTTGGCTGAGGAGAAAGTCAAAAACCTTTTAAATAAATATATAAAATTAGTTGAAAAGCATTTTTTTCTGGTAGCAAGTTGTTATGGTTACACCACATTCCAGTTTTGGCATTTTCCCTTCAAAGAATATAAAAATGTTTTGCCAAATGATTATCAAAATAGCTGACAATATCAAAATGTTTAAGCCACGTTTCTTGTTTTTTTTTCTGCAGGGTTACAGGCACAGCAGTGAATTCATCTTAACCCAGAATCCTTTGCCTCACACCGTAAAGGACTTTTGGAGGATGATATGGGACCACAACGCCCAGGTCATCGTGTCACTACCAGGATCACCAACTAACGGGGTGAGGGGTTATTTATTGCACTGAAATAATATTATTTACATGACATTCAGAAGGATTTTAACCTTATGTCTTTGTCTCTCAAGTTTTGTGTGATTTTGGATAGAAAATGTCTAATGGTGTTAATCCCCCTAGAATTTAGAACTACAAAAATTACACGTGGAGTTCCCCAAGGTTCAGTGCTTGGCCTACTACTTTTTACACTTTATATGCTCCCATTAGGTAAAATTATTAATTACTCTATAATAATTTGCACTGTTATGCAGATGACACAAAACTCTACCTGTCTGTCTTAGTTGCATTTGTGCAGAGTTTGTGGGATTACTAATAATATTACAATTAGTGGCGGGTTTATTGTGTTAAAGGAAAGTATGGTGTTGGGACTGGTGGATTTATTTAGACCTATAGTGTTGCACAGACTGCCATGTGTCTGATTTACTATGTTGTTAGACAGGGGACGTGGAGGCCGAGCTGTGCGTCTTTTGGCCGCGAAAAGGGCAGCCAATCAACTATGAGGCATTCAGTGTCACCCAAAGGAGTGAGAACCACATCTGTCTGGCTAACGAGGACATGCTGGTGGTTCAGGAATACGTACTGGAAGCCACACAGGTAAGTTCAACCTGGCACATGACAGCTTCTCTTAGTGCACAAAATCGTAAAAAGAGCTGAAAGTCGGTAAGTAAGTAAGAAAAGTACTTTAAAAGGATCGGTTCATGCAAATTAAAGGAAAACAAAATATATTACATTTTTTTCATCTAGAGGTGGAACCCTACAGATGCCTAGCTGGTAACAGTTCAAAACACCAACAAAATGCTAAGTTTCCTTCAAAATAATGTAAAATGAATTTTAATTCACTTCATTATTTTGTTTTACTATTTACTATTAATATATACTTTTCATCAGACACCCTGGGAAAGGAGTGAAAAACTCTGATAATCTGCATTCACCCTGTCTGCCTTGTAGCTCAGATTGTTAGGACGCTCTACTGAAGGTTTAGGGTTGTGGGTTCAAACCTCTGAGTTCCAAAGTCCAACAACAAGAGGAAAGAGTGAAAACTGTAAAGAAAACTTCACTGGTAACCAGTGGTCGGTAGCTCACCGTCTAAGACACTTCTTTAGAGACTCAAAAGCTTTAGGTGCAATCACTGCTCTTAACTTTTAAAGTCAGAACACTAAATGTTGAATGAAACATGTCAGACTGGGTAGCTCACTATGTTAGAAGGCAGACTGGTGGTTATTAGTTGTGTGATCGTATGAAGATATTAAAAGCACCTGGGGAACACATTTGCATATGAAGAGGACTTGTGGTAAAGGTGGTTAGTGCTCTGACCCTGATGACGAGAGATGCTGGTTCAAATCTACCACTTGGAGTTTTTAGGCTGTGAATTTAAAAGGCAACATGATTATAACAAAAGTGAACGTGTCAAATGTGCCAGGAGAACATGCATGCGATAGTGTGTTTTTCAAAAGAAGCATAGTATAGTAGGTCGCTAAAAGAATCTCATACTATAGTATGTCACTCAAAAAATCTCATACTATAGTATGTCGCTCAAAAAAGGTCATACTATAGTATGTCGCTCAAAAAATTTCATACTATAGTATGTCACTCAAAAAATCTCATACTATAGTATGTCGATCAAAAAAGGTCATACTATAGTATGTCGCCCAAAAAAGGTCATACTATAGTATGTCGCCCAAAAAAGGTCATACTATAGTATGTCGCTCAAAAAAGGTCATACTATAGTATGTTGCTCAAAAAAGGTCATACTATAGTATGTCGCTCAAAAAATTTCATACTATAGTATGTCACTCAAAAAATCTCATACTATAGTATGTCGATCAAAAAAGGTCATACTATAGTATGTCGCCCAAAAAGGGTCATACTATACTATGTCGCCCAAAAAAGGTCATACTATAGTATGTCGCTCAAAAAAGGTCTTACTATAGTATGTCGCTCAAAAAAGGTCATACTATAGTATGTCGCTCAAAAAAGGTCTTACTATAGTATGTCGCTCAAAAAAGGTCATACTATAGTATGTCGCTCAAAAAAGGTCATACTATAGTATGTCGCTCAAAAATGGTCATACTATAGTATGTCGCTCAAAAAAGGTCTTACTATAGTATGTCGCTCAAAAAGTGTCATATTATACTATGTCGCTCAAAAATGGTCATACTATAGTATGTCGCTCAAAAATGGTCATACTATAGTATGTCGTTCAAAAATGGTCATACTATACTATGTCGCTCAAAAAAGGTCATACTATAGTATGTCGTTCAAAAATGGTCATACTATACTATGTCGCTCAAAAAAGGTCATACTATAGTATGTCGTTCAAAAATGGTCATACTATACTATGTCGCTCAAAAAAGGTCATACTATAGTATGTCGCTCAAAAAAGGTCATACTATAGTATGTCCCTCAAAAAAGGTCTTACAATAGTATGTTGCTCAAAAATGGTCATACTATAGTCTGTCGCTCAAAAAAGGTCATACTATAGTATGTCGCTCAAAAAAGGTCATACTACACTATTTCGCTCAAATAAAGGTCATACTATAGTATGCAGCTCAAAAAAGGTCATACTATAGTATGTCGTTCAAAAATGGTCATACTATACTATGTCACTCAAAAAAAGGTCATACTACAGTATGTCGCTCAAAAATGGTCATACTATAGTATGTCGCTCAAAAATGGTCATACTATACTATGTCGCTCAAAAAAGGTCATACTATACTATTTCGCTCAAATAAAGGTCATACTATAGCATGTCGCTCAAACAAGGTCGTATTATACTGTCGGCCAAAAAAGGTCATACTATACTATGTCGCTCTAAAAAGGTCACACTATACTATGTCGCTCAAAAATGGTCATACTATAGTATGTCGCTCTAAAAAGGTCACACTATACTATGTCGCTCAAAAATTGTCATACTATAGTATGTCGCTCAAAAAAGGTCATATTATAGTATGTCGCTCTAAAAAGGTCACACTATACTATGTCGCTCAAAAATGCTCATACTATAGTATGTCGCTCAAAAATGGTCATACTATAGTATGTCGTTCAAAAATGTCCATACTATAGTATGTCGCTCAAAAAAAGGTCATACTATAGTATGTCGCTCAAAAATGGTCATACTATACTATGTCGCTCAAAAAAAGGTCGTACTATAGTATGTCGCTCAAAAATGGTCATACTATACTATGTCGCTCAAAAAAGGTCAAACTATAGCATGTCGCTCAAAAAAGGTCAAACTATAGTATGCCGCTCAAAAAAGGTCGTATTATACTGTCGGCCAAAAAAAGTCATACTATAGTATGTTGCTCAAAAATGGTCATACTATAGTATGTCGCTCAAAAAAGGTCATACTATAGTATGTCGCTCAAAAATGGTCATACTATAGTATGTCGCTCAAAAATGGTCATACTATAGTATGTCGCTCAAAAAAGGTCATACTATAGTATGTCGCTCAAAAATGGTCATACTATAGTATGTCGCTCAAAAAAGGTCATACTATAGTATGTCGCTCAAAAAATTTCATACTATACTATGTCGCTCAAAAATGGTCATACTATACTATGTCGCCCAAAAAAGGTCATACTATAGTATGTCGCCCAAAAAAGGTCATACTATACCATGTCGCCCAAAAAAGGTCATACTATACCATGTCGCCCAAAAAAGGTCATACTATAGTATGTCGCCCAAAAAAGGTCATACTATACCATGTCGCCCAAAAAAGGTCATACTATACCATGTCGCCCAAAAAAGGTCATACTATAGTATGTCGGCCAAAAAAGGTCATACTATAGTATGTCGCTCAAAAAAGGTCATACTATACTATGTCGCTCAAAAATGGTCATACTATAGTATGTCGCTCAAAAATGGTCATACTATAGTATGTCGCTCAAAAAAGGTCATACTATAGTATGTCGCTCAAAAATGGTCATACTATACTATGTCGCCCAAAAAAGGTCATACTATACTATGTCGCCCAAAAAAGGTCATACTATAGTATGTCGCCCAAAAAAGGTCATACTATACCATGTCGCCCAAAAAAGGTCATACTATACCATGTCGCCCAAAAAAGGTCATACTATACCATGTCGCCCAAAAAAGGTCATACTATAGTATGTCGCCCAAAAAAGGTCATACTATACCATGTCGCCCAAAAAAGGTCATACTATACCATGTCGCCCAAAAAAGGTCATACTATAGTATGTCGCCCAAAAAAGGTCATACTATACCATGTCGCCCAAAAAAGGTCATACTATACCATGTCGCCCAAAAATGGTCATACTATAGTATGTCGCCCAAAAAAGGTCATACTATACTATGTCGCCCAAAAAAGGTCATACTATAGTATGTCGCCCAAAAAAGGTCATACTATAGTATGCCGCTCAAAACTTCTTACTTTAGTGGAAAGAAAATCATCAGGAGTCAGAATTCCGAGCAGAGCAGAAAAGGGTATTTTATTGCCACCTTAAATATAAAACTAATTGATAACATCTGCTTTTGAAATTTATAAAACCTTTTAAAAGAGTTAAACTGTCTGGTAGCAACTTTGAAAATTATATTAAATAATTTTTTGTGAAAAAACTGGTATTTGTGTTTTAATGGGTTATGAGCATGTCCAAAAATAGACAATAATATATTATATATGATATACTATAGCATGTTGTCCAAAAAAGGTCATACTATACCATGTCGCCCAAAAAAGGTCATACTATACCATGTCGCCCAAAAAAGGTCATACTATAGTATGTCGCTCAAAAAAGGTCATACTATAGTATGTCGCTCAAAAAAGGTCATACTATAGTATGTCGATCCAAAAAGGTCTTACTATAGTATGTCGCTCAAAAATGGTCATACTATAGTATGTGGCTCAAAAAAGGTCACATTATATTATCTTGCACAAAGTAAGGTTATATTATGTGCCACTCTTGATTAGTGACCCCAGCTACACGTTAGAACCCAATGCTGCGGTGACAAACCACGGTTGAGATCCTCGCCACTCTGCCAACGCTCCCATCACATTCAGGGACGTTCTCCTGGCGCATTTAACATCTTCACTTCAGATGTTTGCCGTTTAAGTTCAGATCCGAAGAATGTCAAGAGAAAGACTTGAACCAGCATCACTGGTGTTCAGGGTGAGCTTACTAACCACCTTTGCCACAAGTCCTCTTAACACAGAGCTGTGTTCTCTAGTGGCCTTTAACATCTTTACTTTGGATGTTGCACTTTAAAAATCACTGAGGTTTTATCCCTCTATCAGTAACTTGCAGTCAGCCTTGTAACACAACGAGCCACCCAGTGTGACATGTTTCTTCAAGTTCCGATGTGACATTTAGGTTTGTGACTTTGAATTTTTGGAGCAGGAATTGAACCCACAGCTAAGGAGTGTCAAAAGCAGGTGTTTTACCTGCTGAGCCACAGAATGCTGGTTACAAGAGAAGTTTCCTTTACAGTTTTCACTCTTTCCTCTTAATGTGATACTTAAAAACTCTTTGAAGAGGCTTGAACCCTCAAACTTAAACCTTAAGGAAAGCATCATAACGTTCAAAGCTACAAGACAATCAGGGTGAGAGCAGATTCTTAGAGCTTCTCATCCCTTTCTCAGGGTGTCTTGTGAAAAGTATGTATATGTATAGAAAATAGTAATACAAATGAATATTAATTTTAGAGTCTTTTAAATAAAACTTGGTGTTAAACTGAGCAAGATTTGAACTCACAACTTATACCTTTCAGTCTGCCGTCTAACACACTGAGCTACCCAGTCTGACGTGACTCAAAAAGTTTATTAGAGCTTTTATTCAACATTTAGGATTCTGACTTTAAAAGTTAAGAGCAGGAATTAAACCTACAACTGGTAAGTGTCAAAACAGATCTCTTATCTGCTAAGCCACAGAACACTGGTTACAAGAGAAGCTTTCTTTACAGTTTTCACTCTTTGCTCTCGCTGATGGACTTGAAAACTCAGGGGCTTGAACCCTCAACCCTAAACCTTCAGTAGAGCGTCCTAACAATCTGAGCTACCAGGCAAAGAGGCTAAACACAGATTATCAGAGCTTTCCACTCCTTTCTCAGGTTGTCTGATGAATGAAAAATAGTTCGTGACCCCTGGTCTAAAGTGTGAAGAGGTTCATGTTGAGGTCCAAAACTTCTTACTTTAGTGGAAAAAAAATCATCAGGAGTCAGCGTTCGGAGCAGAGCAGAAAAGGGTATTTTATTGCCACCTTGAATATAAAACTAATTAATAACATCTGCTTTTGAAATTTGTACAACCTTTTAAAAGAGTTAAACTGTCTGGTAGCAACTTTGAAAGTTATATTAAATAGTTTTCTGTGAAAAAAATGGTATTTGTGTTTTAATGGGTTATGAGCATGTCCAAAAATAGCCAATAATATATAATATATGATATACTATAGCATGTTGTCCAAAAAATTCATACTATAAAGTGATGTCCAAAAATGTCATTCTGAAGCATGTCGTCGAAAAAAAGTCATATTATAGTATGTCGATCAAAAAAGGTCATACTATACTATGTCGCTCAAAAAAGGTCATACTATAGTATGTCACTCAAAAAAGGTCATACTATAGTATGTCGCTCAAAAAAGGTCATACTATACTATGTCGCTCAAAAAAGGTCATACTATACTATGTCGCTCAAAAAAGGTCATACTATAGTATGTCGCTCAAAAAAGGTCATACTATAGTATGTCGTTCAAAAATGGTCATACTATACTATGTCGCTCAAAAAAAGGTCATACTATAGTATGTCGCTCAGAAATGGTCATACTATAGTATGTCGCTCAAAAATGGTCATATTATACTATGTTGCTCAAAAAAGGTCATACTATACTATGTCGCTCAAAAAAGGTCATACTATACTATGTCGCTCAAAAAAGGTCATACTATACTATGTCGCTCAAAAAAGGTCATACTATAGTATGTCGCTCAAAAAAGGTCATACTATAGTATGTCGTTCAAAAATGGTCATACTATACTATGTCGCTCAAAAAAAGGTCATACTATAGTATGTCGCTCAGAAATGGTCATACTATAGTATGTCGCTCAAAAATGGTCATACTATACTATGTCGCTCAAAAAAAGATCATACTATAGTATCTCGCTCAAAAATGGTCATACTATACTATTTCGCTCAAATAAAGGTCATACTATAGCATGTCGCTCAAAAAAGGTCATACTATAGTATGCCGCTCAAACAAGGTGGTATTATACTGTCGGCCAAAAAAGGTCATACTATACTATGTCGCTCTAAAAAGGTCACACTATACTATGTCGCTCAAAAATGGTCATACTATACTATGTCGCTCTAAAAAGGTCACACTATACTATGTCGCTCAAAAATGGTCATACTATAGTATGTCGCTCAAAAAATTTCATACTATAATATGTCGCTCAAAAATGGTCATACTATAGTATGTCGCTCAAAAATGGTCATACTATAGTATGTCGCTCAAAAAAGGTCAAACTATAGTATGCCGCTCAAAAAAGGTCGTATTATACTGTCGGCCAAAAAAAGTCATACTATACTATGTCGCTCAAAAATGGTCATACTATAGTATGTCGCTCAAAAATGGTCATACTATAGTATGTCGCTCAAAAAAGGTCATACTATAGTATGTCGCTCAAAAATGGTCATACTATAGTATGTCGCTCAAAAATGGTCATACTATAGTATGTCGCTCAAAAAAGGTCATACTATAGTATGTCGCTCAAAAATGGTCATACTATAGTATGTCGCTCAAAAAAGGTCATACTATAGTATGTCGCTCAAAAATGGTCATACTATAGTATGTCGCTCAAAAAAGGTCATACTATAGTATGTCGCTCAAAAAATTTCATACTATAGTATGTCGCTCAAAAAAGGTCATACTATAGTATGTCGCTCAAAAAAGGTCATACTATAGTATGTCGCTCAAAAATGGTCATGAGCAGGAATTGAACCCACAGCTAAGGAGTGTCAAAAGCAGGTGTTTTACCTGCTGAGCCACAGAATGCTGGTTACAAGAGAAGTTTCCTTTACAGTTTTCACTCTTTCCTCTTAATGTGGGACTTAAAAACTCTTCGAAGAGGCTTGAACCCTCAAACTTAAACCTTAAGGAAAGCATCATAACGTTCAAAGCTACAAGACAATCAGGGTGAGAGCAGATTCTTAGAGCTTCTCATCCCTTTCTCAGGGTGTCTTGTGAAAAGTATGTATATGTATAGAAAATAGTAATACAAATGAATATTAATTTTAGAGTCTTTTAAATAAAACTTGGTGTTAAACTGAGCAAGATTTGAACTCACAACTTATACCTTTTCAGTCTGCCGTCTAACACACTGAGCTACCCAGTCTGACGTGGAAAAGTTTATTAGAGCTTTTATTCAACATTTAGGATTCTGACTTTAAAAGTTAAGAGCAGGAATTAAACCTACAACTGGTAAGTGTCAAAACAGATCTCTTATCTGCTAAGCCACAGAACACTGGTTACAAGAGAAGCTTTCTTTACAGTTTTCACTCTTTGCTCTCGCTGATGGACTTGAAAACTCAGGGGCTTGAACCCTCAACCCTAAACCTTCAGTAGAGCGTCCTAACAATCTGAGCTACCAGGCAAAGAGGGTAAACACAGATTATCAGAGCTTTCCACTCCTTTCTCAGGGTGTCTGATGAATGAAAAATAGTTCGTGACCCCTGGTCTAAAGTGTGAAGAGGTTCATGTTGAGGTCCAAAACTTCTTACTTTAGTGGAAAAAAAATCATCAGGAGTCAGCGTTCGGAGCAGAGCAGAAAAGGGTATTTTATTGCCACCTTGAATATAAAACTAATTAATAACATCTGCTTTTGAAATTTGTACAACCTTTTAAAAGAGTTAAACTGTCTGGTAGCAACTTTGAAAGTTATATTAAATAGTTTTCTGTGAAAAAACTGGTATTTGTGTTTTAATGGGTTATGAGCATGTCCAAAAATAGCCAATAATATATAATATATGATATACTATAGCATGTTGTCCAAAAAATTCATACTATAAAGTGATGTCCAAAAATGTCATTCTGAAGCATGTCGTCTAAAAAAAGTCTTATTTTAGCATGTCATCCAAAAAAACGTCACACTATACTATGTCGCTCAAAAAAGGTCATACTATACTATGTCGCTCAAAAAAGGTCATACTATAGTAGGTCGATCAAAATGGTCATACTATAGTATGTCGATCAAAATGGTCATACTATAGTATGTCGATCAAAATGGTCATACTATACTATGTCGCTCACAATTGGTATGTCGCTCAAAAAAGGTCATACTATAGTATGTCGCTCAAAAATGGTCATACTATAGTATGTCGCTCAAAAAAGGTCGTATAATACTGTCGGTCAAAAAATTTCATACTATACTATGTCGCTCTAAAAAGGTCATACTATAGTATGTCGCCCAAAATAGGTCATACTATAGTATGTGGCTCAAAAAAGGTCATACTATACAGAATAGTGGTTACAAAAGTAATTTTATTGCCACCTAGAATATAATACTACTTGATAGCATCATAACTTTTTCAAACCTTTTTAAGATAGTTAAACTGTTTTCAAGTTTGTGAGTAATTTTTTCCCTGTATGAAAACAATTATTTTTGATTTAATGGGTTATGAGATAGAATGCTGAAAACCCAGTCTAATGACTTGCTGTCTCTGACATCTGTTGCTTCCCTCCTTTGTCTCAATAGGACGACTTTGTGCTGGAGGTGAAACACTACCGCGCACCACATTGGCCGAACCCGGACAGCTCCATCGGCAACGCCTTTGAGCTCCTCAACCTGGTGAAAGAGGAGAGCAGCGTAAAAGAAGGCCCCACCGTGGTCCACGACGAGTACGACCTGCTCTTGCGGCAACTTTTACCATACAACTGGATTCCAATTTCAACTAATCCTTTCAGTGTTACAGAAAATTTGATATTTTTATCCTTGCTTTTACACTTCTATAATGACATAAGACTGTGTAACCCTAACCCTAACCTAACCATGTTTTTCCCCCAGTGTGGGAGGAGTCACAGCGGGAACGTTTTGCGTTCTGTCAGCTCTGACCTGTCAGCTGGAGACAGAAGGTTCTGTAGACGTCTTCCAGGCAGCCAAGCTGACCAACCTCATGAGGCCTGGAATCTTCAGCAACATCGTAAGGCTTTCAGCGTTGAAAGAGTAATTAGTAATTATAGTTACTGATTACTTCTTTCAAAAAGGGTTAATCCTAACCCAAACTGAATTAGTTACTGAGTTGCTTTTTAAGTTTAAAAATGTACTGATAATGGTAGAAAAATATTTACTGCTTACCTGTTACTGAAAAAAGTAGGAGTAATACATGTTTACACCATTATTCCCATCACTGCTCACAATATGCTGATGATAGTCTACTGCTGGTTACCAAAGCGACAAAATTAAATATTTTTTTTCAACAATGTTTGTCCTTATGTTTTATTATTCTGCAGGGTAAAAGTTGCAGCTGCTAGTAGTGAATGGATGGAAACACAGAGAATTTAGAGGCTTTCACCTCAATACTAAACAATTGATGCATAGTTTCAAGATTGAAACTGATAAAATATCTGCTGGTCTCTATGGGCTGTGAAAATGCTATAGCATAGAACTAGTTCATTTTTTGGAACCATGAACTTAAAATATAGATTTATTATATTGATTCATTTAAAAATGTGTTAATTGAACTTTGAAACATTTCATGTAGAAAATCAACGTCAGAACGTGCAGAATGAGTCATTTAACATCCGTTTTCCTGGTTTCCAGGAGCAGTACCAGTTCCTGTACAAAGCCATGCTGAGTCTCATCCGGACGCAGGAGGACGAGAAAACGCTCCGGTCCGACAACAACGGGACCATCGTGGCGGGAACGGCCAGCGCCGCCGAGAGCCTCGAGTCCCTGGTGTGACGGCCGAACGCCGCAAAAAGAACTCGTTTTTACTAATGAGAAACAGCAGCTTTTCTCCTGTCGTCCTTCCCGCTCCGACAGAACATCTCCCGACGCCGGACTCCCGCTGCGACGGATTGAATCCTCGTCATTCTGTACCTCGGCGTCGCCGTGTGAGCCTGGCATGTTTTTTTTTTTTTTTTTCCGAATGAGCTTCTTCTTCTTCGCTGGATTCCTTGCAATGTTATTTTTGTAATGTGTGCCTTTTTGTATTTTTCACCCCCTTCTTATAACTTTGATACAAGCCGTAGACTAACTGTCCAACGTTTTAATACGAGCCGCCCCGACACGTTTCACTCGACTAACACACTTTTCCTAAAACTTTGTATTTATTGGCACTGAGCCAAATGGGGGGGGTTGGGGAAGGGGAAAAAATCCTTTTTACATCAAATGAAATATTTTGTTAGCTTGTCTTTTTATAGAGCTCCTGCACTGATCACCTTTCTGTAAATACCATCGCAACGGTAGCAGCAGTTCAAGTCAAATATAAAAATAAGGGCCTGGAATAATAATCTAATGTAAATAATATCATAGTAATCACCTCGATGGACCAAATTTCTATTTATACTTTTAGATTTTTATATTTGACCATTTTTTAGTGCTTTAAAACATTATGGTTTAATTCTACTGGCTTAGTTGGAGAACATTAATGCTTTATATTCTGGATTTTTGTAACAGACTAAATGTGATGCATGGGGTACTGACATGTTTGTTCTTAGCTGGACATGAAATGGATTATTAGCTAGAGGATTCAATAAATGGAAGAACACCAAAGAAAGAGCCTGATGGAGTTTTCTTATTGTGCAAAAAAAACTACAGCGACACCGGAGCAAAAATCATAAATGCACATTTTGAACAATAAAAAGATTAATTTTAGGGACAAAACCAAAACTGTCCTGTCAACACTCTCGTGTTAAAAATTATAACACATACTATCAACTAGTTTTATATTCTAGGTGGAGTAAATACATGATTTATCATTCTTTTTGGTTACACCATTTGATATTCTGTGTCAAAAATCATGATTTTTGTACAAATAAATGGTAAAAATGAACTTTTAAATGACAAGAAAGCATCATGGTTCATACTTGTAGTTTATATTTAAGATGCTGTATTAAAACTGTATTTTAAAAAGTTATTTTGCCAAATTTACAGTACTCTGATCATTTCATTGCTGGTGTAGCATCATGTAAAATGGAGGTCAATGGTTAATCTGGTCGTGGTTTTCATTTAACCCATAACCATTATAAATACAAGGGACACTGACATGTGTTTGGTGATTTTTAATGTTCATGTTGGTTTCTTGTCATTTAAATGTCAGTTTATATTTTGTTTTTACAGAAAAAATAAAGATCTTGTGTGCTATAAAAAAATGTAAAATTGGTGCAACTGAAAAAGAACGATAAATTTTAAATATTTAATCCACCTAGAATATAAAACAATGATTTTTACTTTTCAAAACTGGTGCCAAGTTTGTAGGATTAGCCGACAACCGTTTTGTCATTGTCCAAATAAACTTACGCACAATTGATGTGACACTGGCTGAGAAAGTGGGTTTGCATTGACATCTAATCTGCAGTATCAGTGACTTTCAGGATTAAAAGTCGACCTCAGATCCTGGAGATGAAGGATGACGCGTCTTTTCTGCGCCTGGTGAGTGAGAATGAAACTAACGAGAAATTAAAAGACTAATGAAAGACAAGTGCTGTCGACCTGTGGCTTAGAGGTTTTCCCTTCCTGGAGTCATGCTTTAATCCCCTGAACTGAACTGGTTTCTTGCGACTGGTTAATCCGGGCTAAAACGCGAGAAGCAAGAAACGAGCCTTTTCTTTGGGGGGACAGAAAATAGGTCAAGTGTCCAGACGTCGTCTTGACCGACCGCCGTCCCAAACACCTCAATTTGCATTTTTGACTTTTCATAATTACGCGACCAATTATCCTCTGCACGGTGGCCCAGTTCGCATGGCTGCCTCTGGAAGAAAAGACACGGATTGTCTTGAGCTGATATTTACATATTTTAACTCCTGCTTGTTGTAGGTCAGGTTAACAAAATCTTTGAATACAAGTTATAACCTAAAGTCTGATTTAAGGTAGATGCATGAAATATTAAGTCTCATTTTTCACCTAAAACACTATAATTATACAAAAAGTAAAACAGGAAATTTATTTATTTAACAAGGATTAATTTATGTCAAGTTATAACAAACATGTCAAACTTTGCATCAAAAGAGAACAATTTTATTTACTCATTCACTGAATCAAGGTGTGAAAAGGGGACTTTTATTTTGAAGGACATACAATTTATGAGGTCACATGACCAAA